>PVIC010044827.1:0-14859 GCA_004025085.1 Thryonomys swinderianus
ATATGTGGTTACCAGGGATTGAACTCTGGTCTTGCATTTGCAAGGCAGACACCAGAACCACTGAGCTAAATCCCTGGCTCTACTGTTACTATTAAATTGTAAAATGTTTATATACTGTAAACTATTTGATTTAATAATCTTGCAGTATGCTAATTAAAATCTGAACTTTTCTGTTTTGAAGTATTTTTCTGATTAAAATTTGCTATAAATACTGAGAATCCAAATATTGTGGTACTGATAAAACAAATTATATCATTTAAAATATTTCAGCTTATCTTGCAAATATTAAAAGACTCCACTAAAATTAAATAAGTAATCTTTTAATGACATCATGCCTCTAGTTCATGATAATTATTACTTAAAAGAGAACTTGGGCTGGGAGTATAGTTGAGTGCTGGCCTAGCATTCTTTTTTTTTTTGGCCTAGCATTCTTAAGGACCTGGATTCAACTCCCAGCATTGCAACAACAGGAGAAAAGCAGAGAAAGAAAGGAGATTGCGCACAGTTTTATTGTGACTAGTGAAGGCTGACTAGCCCAGCCCCAAGTTCATTTTAAAAAATACCTAGAAAGCAGACTGTTACATATTTATAGCACACATTTCTGAAGAAAATCTAGGGGTCATTTTATTTATCTTGTTTGTTTATTTGAGGTGGAACCTTGCTGTGTTGTTGAGGCTCATGTGCTTCTCTTGCTTCAGCCTGCCAGATGCTGTAGCTATCGATGCATGCCCAAACTGCAATTTGATTTTAAATGTGAAAAATACTTAATTACAGAAATTATTTTCTGTGATAATTTTTTTGTGAACATTTTATGGGTATTTTCAGTTGACAAAGTATATTTCACCTGTATAAAATTTTAGATAATATAAAAGATTACTGTGGGTGAAATTTTGTTTGAAGACCTCATGTATCATGTTGTAACCAATTTTATACTGTGGACACATAGAAATAGGTACAATTGATATATTTTCACTGTCACCAAAATATTTGAAATAATTTTACCAAAATTAATAATATTGGTAAGATTAGAAGCAACTTTAACTTACATAGTCTGATGTTGGGTGACTATAATTTGTATATTTTATCTTGAGTGCCATAGTTAAAAGATTCTCATTAAATTGCAACACACATTAAAATTGGAATATTCTATATGTTTATATAGTGACTAGGTATTTTGTTTTCCAGAAAATGATGAAGGAATGTATGGTGAGACTTATATATTGTGAAATGCTTGGATATGATGCTTCCTTTGGCTATATACATGCAATCAAGCTGGCCCAACAAGGAAATCTCTTAGAAAAAAGAGTAGGTATGTACTGTATATGTTTATATATCTAAAATTTTTATATTTTAATATTGTCATTAAAGTTCCCATTGTTTTACAAGATGAATGATAGTGCTGGGCATGGTGGGACATACTGTAATCCTAGCACTTGGAAGGCTGAGGCAGGAGGATTGCTGTGAGTTCAAAGCCAGCCTAAACTACATAGTGAGGCCTTATCTCAAAAAACAAAAGCAGGGGGAATTAATGATGGCAAATACAGAGTATGGTTTTAGAACTCTGCATTATAATTTCCAAACCTTTAGAAGGTCACACTTAAGAAATCCAAAGCCTATAAATGAAACTACTTTTCCTGATTATATAGCACTTTTGAGTGATAGAGAAGATAAATCCCTACTCTTGTGATAGTGGTAGATGACTTTATGTGTTTGTCAAAAGTCATTGAGCTGGGCTGGGGATTTAGCTCAAGTGGTGCTGCACCTACCTTGGAAGTGCAAGGACCCGAGTTCAATGCCTGGTACTGCAAAAAAAAAAAAAAAAAGTCATTGAGCTACATACTTACAATTAGTGAATTTTCCTGTATATAAACTATACCTTAATAAACCTGATTTTAAGAAGTCTAAGTTGCTCAGCTTAATGGTCAGAAGTGTTTCTTTATATGATAAAAAACGGAAATTAACTAGAATAATTTTAATTATCCTGTTCTTGCTTTCACAAATGTTAGCTATGAGTATCTTTTTAAAATTTTTGTCTTTGGTCAGGGATTTAGCTCAGTGATTCTGGTGTCTGCCTGGCAAGCACAAGGTTTCAAGTTTGATTCCCAGTACCACATATCACAGTGCTGGGTGTGGTGGCTCATGCCTGTAATTCTAGCACACAGGAGGCAGAAGCAGGAGGATTGCTATGAGTTCAAGGCTAGTTTGAGCTACATAGTGAGTTCAGGGTCAGCCTGAACTACAAGGTGAGACCCTGTCTCAAAAAAAAAAAAAATCCAGTATTTTTGTCTTCATGGTTATCCTGTAGAATATTAGGAAAAAATCTCTCAAGGACTTAAATCTTCTATTTCGCAAAGTTTCATTCAGCTTCATATCCGAATCTGCAAGGGAAGCCCTTCAGAATAGAATGAGCATGGAGCATGCTCTTTGTGAAAAGTTTGACAAGGACGAGTATTCTGCACGTATCAGATAACAGCAGACAGGAAGATGCCTTGGTAGACTTTATGCACCCAGCATTCACTTGTGAACCCTACTGCACCCCAAATACTCTGATCTTCTAGATTTCTTTTCTCCAGGAAGAATGTCCTCTGGCATCTGCATCCCCTTTCCATATTCCAAGTCAAATTTTAGCTTTTCTGAGGTTACTCAGGTGACTTTCACCCTTAGCTTTGGACTAATTCTAAAATCTTAAAAGGATTTTTAAAAATTTATTAAAAGAGTCTTTATTAGTAATTTACTTTAAAAGTTTTTGACTCTTCATGAAAATATGGAATTTTTTTACTGGTGCTTTATTTTACATAGACAAAAAGGCCCTTCCTGTTACATTCGCTGTTTTGTTGCCAGTCTATAGTTTGGAGTTTATCTCAGGAAGGGATTCCATGTGTCCAAAGTCTTTCTAATCATGCTATTCTGAAAGGTTATATATGGTGTATTTTTCTGTTATTTTCTTTCCTAAGAAGGAAAAGCTCAAAAGGAGCTTTCAAACAGTGTTGAGAATTTTGGGAAAAGTGAAGGCCAACTTCACAATCTCTTGCAATCTCTTACGATATAGATTCTTCTGTAGTTGTTTTGATGTCTTCGTAGACATCTTCATAGATCTTCATAGACATCTACTTTTTAGATAGGTATATAATTTTCACTGGGTAGATATATTGTAATTTTTTTCAACTGAGTCCCCATTTTTGGTAGACATATGAATGGTGTTTGATTTTTTGCTCCTGTTAATACATTGTACATTTATTTTTTATAGTTATGGGAGCTTATCTTAATGAGTTCTCAGAGCCATTTTTATTGACATTCATGATTTGTCAACCAGAGCATGTGTATCTGTAGACCTCAGATGATCTTGATATGTGCTGTTGAGTGGAAGTCATTTTTTAAGGTAGCCTTAAACCTTTGATCTGTCTTTGTTGTGGTACTCTTACCTCATCTGTTTCTCTAGTGTTTCTAAGGCCAGTGTGGTACTTCTCGTGGTGGGGAATGCCATCTTCATTTTTGTGTGAATATTGTTGAATAAATAAGTTTAAGCACCCATTATGTCAGGTGTAATGTTAAGTGCTTTATTTTGTAGATAGTATTTACCTTCACTTAAAAAAATGAGAAAACAGGTCAACACCTCTCCAGGTCCCCTTCTGTCTCTCAGACAGAAGTTGTCTTTCCTGAGTTAACCTCCATTGTTCCTAGAATTCATTCTTGGATCTTAGAGAACATGAAGGCAGTGTATCAGACATCTAACAGACTATCAGTTTAACTTTGCAAGTGCCCTCCAAAAGAAGATAACTGAATCAGCCATTGAAATAGCACAGATGATAAATGTGAAGAAGGAAAAATGGAAGACATCAGTATAAGACATAGGAGACTTTCAGATGGAACAAAAAAATTTGTTGAGGAGCAGCATGCAAAGAAGCCTGAACAACCATGCCTCCATGGGTTGACAGTCAGGACAGTGACAAATCCTGGCCTCTTCAGGTAGCAAGAGGAATTTCCTTTGCAACCCTCTAGCTGGTGTGCAGTTTCATTTTGATTTTTTTTTAAGTTTATTTGTGCATTTTTGGTATCTAATTATGATTACATTCATATTTGGGGATTTGTACCTGTATATGGTGTATCTTGGCTCTTGTTTTTTCCCCATTCCCCTGCCTTTTCTTTGGCCCCCCCATTTACAAAAACTTTGTTTCTGTTTTTTCCTTCTTTTCTCATATTTTTTCCTTCCCTCCTCTCTTTTCCTCAGCTTCCTTCCCTACTTCTCCTACCCTTTTGGAGCTTTACTTCCTGTTTTACATCATCCCCTATACATTTTTTTTTTTTTTTGAGACAGGGTCTTGCTTTGTAGTTCGGGCTGGCTCTGAGCTCACTATGTAGTCCAGGCAAGCCTTGAGCTCAGCGATCCTCCTGTCTCTGCCTCCCGAGTGCTGGGATGACAGGCGTGAGCCACACAGCCCGGCTCCTATACATTTTTGGTTCTCATTTACTCTTGCAGTTTCTCACACCAGAGAAACTGTTCAGTATTTACATGTGTGTCTTACTCACTTCAGTTAAGAGTGTGGCCTCAGTATGCATCCGTTTAGCTATAAATGTCTCTCACGTACCATTCACAGCTGAGTAGTATTCCATTTTATAAAAGAACTACATGTTCTTTTTCCAATCTTCAGATGATGGGCATTTGGGCAATTTCCAAGATTTAGCTATTCCAAACTATGCTGCTATAAACATGGGATTTGGATGTTGATCAGATGTAGTGTTGCCTTGGTCATGCTGTCAGGGGTGAGCTGCTAAGCAAGATGTATTTTGCTGTGGTTCCTAGACTCGTGAAAGAGGAGGTGTTCTGGAGGAACTGCTTCTACCCTCATCAAGCGGTCCGCCCAGCTCATGGCCCCAGGTGGCAGCAGCAGGTCTCAGACACAGAGAAGAGCAGCCCCATGGACGCTGACTCAATGCCAACAGTGTCAGTGCAGCCCAAATGCCACCTGTCGTAGTGAAGTTTCCACAAGCCCAGGGGTTTCTGAGTTCATCAGTGATGCTTTTGTTGTCTATAACATAAATCAGGAGAACTGGAGGAAAGAAATGGAACAAATTGTGCTTGACAAAAAAGGAGAGACAGCTGCACTCGAGGAGGATTCTGCTGATTGGAGAAAGCTGTGGCAGGAGCTGTAGCGGTACGAGGTGGCCCCAGCTGGAGAAGCAGGATGGATAGTGGGATATGCTTTGGGAAGTTAGTTGTCTCCTGCAGTAGTGAACAACCCTTGCTGTCCTGTAAATTGATGTGACATTCTTGATGTTGACATTGAGTCAGAAGGTGCAAAAATTCTTTTTTTCAACCTGAAACTTGTTTTTTTTACTTTAAAAAAGTTTATAGAACCATTTTAATAATCATGAAAGAGGTGTTTTATATAGAAATTTCAGTAGAGTTGTTCTTTTAGACAGTTTTAGGACCAGGTCCCACCGAGACAATCTCTCAGGACACAACATGATCTTAAAGTCCAACCAAGAGCTTTGTTGTCCAGCTGGGGCCATCACTCCATCCTGAGGGAGGCACTGAGGTAAACTGGGCACAGTATGTAAAGGCAGTATCTAATGCTCCCTCCCCCTTACCAAGAGGTTTCTGTGCAGGAGCAAGTCATTACAGAAGCCAATAGCGACAATTAGATCACTGCTTACTATAGAATAGTACGTTCCAAAACCATATAGTCTGTGGCTGCGTGTATCTGTTGGGTGGACAGTTCCCAGGGAGACAAGTTCCAGGTTCACAGAGAAGTTACAGGACACAAAACGGAGGTTTTTAACAAAATAGCTATTTTTATGTCACTTTGGTTCTCACAGACAGTATAGATATTTTTGACATAGACAAAACTTTCAGAGTTGTTTTCTACAAGATCAAAAATATCATTCCTTTAGTCAGTGTTATGTGAACATTTGTATTCCTTACTGCATTGTTGTTGGTACTAAATAGATAACTGTCAAAATAACCACATCATACTAAAGAATTTAAGAGGAAGAGCTTTCAGAATTGTTTTCCTACTAGTTTTTTTTTCCTAAAGTTTTATCTGAAAGCTGAAGGGGAGATAATGAAGTTGATTGGAGTTGTCTATAATCCCAGGACTTAGGAGGCTGAAGCAGGAGGATTGCCTTGAGTTCCAGGCCAGCCTGAACTACATAGTAAAATCCTATCTCAAAAAAATAAATTAAAAAAAATGTAAATACATAAAGTTCCTCAGAATGCTCTAGTGAGCACTTGCAGTGGGTGATTCCATCGGAGCCGGGTATCATCTGCACTAGAGTACTTGCCTGGTGTGTGAGGCCATAGGTGTGAGTCACAAAAAAGGAAAGATTAGTGTGCACAATATTTGTAAAACTATTTTCCCCTAGGCTCTTGTGCCTTTTGGTCATTCTTTCATTGCTTCACTTTTTTTTTTGAGACAGGGTCTTGCTTTGTGGTTCAGGCTGGTCCTGAGCTCACTATGTAGCCCAGGCTAGCCTTGAAATCACAGCAATATTCCTGTCTCTGGCTCTCAAGTGCTGGGATTACAGGCGTGAGCCACCATGCTCGGCACTGTGGTGTGTGGTACCAGGGATAACTCAGGACCTTGAACTTGGATAGTGCACTTGCCAGGCAGACACCGGAACCACTGAGCTAAATCCCTGCCCCATCACTTGTTCTTTGTAAACTAGATCATACATGTGACGTGATGGTTTCTGTGGCAAGTGGGACCTTCTATCTTTTTTTTTTTTTTGAGACCATGTCTTGCTGTATAGTTCATACTGGACTTGAATTCACTGTGTAACTGAGGGTGGCCCCAAATTCACAGCTATCCTCCTACCTCAGCTTCCCAAGTGCTGGGAGGCACCATTTCCAGCCGTCCTTTTGTATTAATGACCTTCAGAACCCTGTGTACCCTAAACTGTTCTTGTTTTCTCAGGGTTTTGGCTTTGTCTTAATTAAACTGCCAGTCTTTCTAAAAAATAAAAAACAAGAAAACAGAATCTTAGAAAGTTCAAGCCACCTGTGTAAGGTCACAGAACTGGTGAATGGTAGAACCAGAATGTGACCCCAAATTTCTATGAGTTAGAGCCTATATTCTTGCCATATCACAGTCATGCCAGACATGGCCTCTAGTCATTGTTTACTTTTTGTCCCTCTGAAAAACTTTTCAGTTTTGGGATCACAGATTTTTCTTCCTCATTCTTTGGCTGTCAGTATAGGTGGGCTGTTCTTTGTAACAGGCAGAGCTCAGGTTTCCTCGAGATGGCCTTTGGTTTAGTTTGTGGAGCTGGATGGGTGACACCTTAGCTGAACAAGTGAGTTCTTCATCTCTGCTCTGTGTGCTCTTGGGTTTTCTGATCTCTCGGGCTTGGTCAGGTTTTGTGTGTGTGTAGTGCTGTGGATCGGACTCAGGTCCTCTTGCTCTGGAAGTGTCTCCCTCTCCCCTGACTCTGGAGGCTGTAGCTCTGTCCTGTGTCACCCATGCTGCTCTCCCTTGTCCTGAGAACAGAACTCTGTGACTGACTCTTCAGGTTGCATGACAGAGGCAGACAAGGTAGATCCTAGCCGGTGATGGGAAGTTACCGTTAGACTCTCTCAGGACGTGTCCGAGAGACCTGAGCAGTGGGAAGTGGTGAGGTGGAGCAGGGACTTGGGCTCAGGGCCACTGACTGTAACCTTGGGAGATTATTCCTCTTATGTCCTCATTACTGTATGTATTGGCATAATAATGTCTTCTCCTAGAGTCATTCTGAGAATCAAATGAGGTAAGGTTCGGAATGTACTTGATCCATAGAAGCTGTAATAAATGTTACTGTCTGAGAGGTGAGGGGAAAATGGCGTGAAGTGTGTGGATTGCATGTACAAGGCATTTGTCATGGTAGTAATACATTTCATCCTAAAATGTGCCTTTTCAGGTTTTAATATTATTGAAATAGAAGTGCATAATTAAGCCTGTGAGTACAATGTGGTAGATAGTTATTCTTGGCCCAACAGTTGTTATTCTTTCAATAGTGTGTCTTCAAATTGGGAAAATATGGTATTATATGTGTATTTCTGTCATGTGGACTGGTGTCAGGCAGCTCACTTCATAACACTATAACCAATACTGACTTAACTGTAAGAGCCGAGTTTGTGAATAGTTATGTGTTTAAAAGAGAACGTTTGAATTGACGATATGGAGACTTGCACAGGAAGTAGAACACACATCTTAATGTTTTTACAGGGCTTTAACTTAATATATGTCTTTTGAAATACATCATTTTTTTTTAGATAGGGTCTCGTCACTGTGCAGTTCAGGCTGGCCTTGAACTCAGTGTGTAGCCCAGACCGGCCTCAAACACGCGATGATCCTTCTGCCTTAGTCTCACAAATCCTGGGATTACAGGCCTGCACTGACACATCCAGCCCTGAAACACATAATTCTAAAAAATTTCAGGATAAGAAACATCTGAAGTTTTCCTTAGCACAGTTTTTTAACCCTGTATTTTGCAATTTATTTTTATGTTTACCTGGAACTGATACATTTTGACACTTAAGACTTTTGGAACATATTGTTTCATTTTAGCTTCTTGGGAAAAGTTTATTTTTGGTAGGTAGTAATGAGACTTTCCCTCTTAATTTTTTAGGTTATCTGGCTGTGTCTTTATTTCTCCATGAGAGTCACGAGCTGTTGCTTCTCCTGGTGAATACAGTGGTAAAGGTATGATGTCTTACCTCGGTTAACATGGATTCTTGAACAACTCCTGTAGGCACCTGATGTGCCTGTTCCGCCATGAGTTAGATAATCATGGAAGTAGCGAGTTTACCGAATGGGTCCTGGAAGCCCTTGTGGACCAGTGTCTGCATCTGTGAAAGGGGGACAGAGTTGTGAGACATAGTGTGAGGCACAGAAACTGCTCTTGTTGATGGTATTATTACTTAATTTAAAACCCAAGTTGGAATTAGGGCTCAGATCACCAGGCTCCTAAGTGCACTTTTCCATTCTGCTGTCTTTGTTTCACCCTTCTATCTCAAGAGACAGAGATATAAACTGAGTAACTGACATCTTTAAACTATAAAAAGTCATTGTAAATGGATATAGGATAAAATCGAGTAATAAAATAATACAGATAATAAAAATAATTTAATCTTCACTCACAATTTTGTCCTACTAAGCTTCTACTGGAAGTATAGGGGCCAGGCATGTAGCTCAGTGGCGCTATGTCTGCCAGGCAAGAGCAGGGTCCTGAGTTTGATCCCAGGTATGGGAGGGAAGTATAATTGAATTGTTTAGCTTTTTCATAGTTGTAGGTTACATGCACGTGAGAGTTTATATGTGTAAAATTTTCTGAATTTTAAGTTGGATACTATATTAAAGTTACTAGTAGTTGAAATTTTTTTCAAATTTAAAAAAATACTATGAAGTACTATTAGGATTGCATAATCTATATCCTTATGTCAATATATATAAACACATGTAGTCTATTATAACTTCTAGAATTATAAGTTTTTAAATTTCCTCTCATTATTAATAAGAAAAACTTATAAAATAGATTTTTTAATTTGTTTTCTTGAGACAGGATCTTGCCCTGTAATTCAGGGTGGCCTTAAACACTCTGTGTAGTCCAGGTTGGCCTTGTACTTGTGGCAGTCCTCCAATCACAGCCTCCTGAGTGCTGGAATTACAGGTGTGTGCCACCGTGCCAGGCCATAAAATTATTTTTTTGTTGGTTTGGAAGTTTTTTTTTTTTTTGTGAGAAAGGGTCTCACCTATGTATTCAGGTTGGCCCGGCCTGACCTCAAATGTGTGGCGGTTCCCTTGCCTCGGCCTCCTGAGTGCTGGGATTAAAGGTCTGCCCAGTTGGTTTGGAAAATTTAAAGAATATAATAAAGAGACTATTTGGCCAGTATCAAAATTAAACAATTTCCTTTTGTATGTTTTTGGCTGTATTTACCTATTGACTTTATTAAGGGAAATAAAAAAATGAGTAAAGTAAGACATAAGTCTGAATGCACAAATTAATTACACTGAGTATGTAGGACCATTATATTGTTAAGTTTGTAACGCCTAATTTCAGAAATTACACTGAATGTCATCTTTGCTTAATCACTGTGCCAGGATTTGCAGAGTACTAACTTGGTGGAAATTTGTATGGCACTTACTATCGTCAGCCAGATTTTCCCTCGGGAAATGATCCCAGCTGTCCTTCCAATGATAGAAGATAAACTCCAGCATTCTAAGTAAGTAAACCCTTTCAGCAAACACAGACAGACTAGAAAATTTACTAGGCTTATTTTTATTTATTTATTTTTTTGAGACAGGGTCTTGCTTTGTAGGTCAGGCCGGCCCTGAGCTCACTGTGTAGCCCAGGCAAGCCTTGAACTCAGCAATCCTCCTGCCTCTTCCTCCCGAATGCTGGGATGACAGGCATGAGCCACCACACCCGGCACTGTGGTATGTGGTATTGATGGCTAGTGGGCGTGAGTCGTCATGCCCAGCATTGTATGTGCTTACGGGATCGAGCTCAGGACCTTGTGCTTGTGAGGCAGGAGCCGGAACCACTGAGCTAAATCTCCAGCCCAAATTGATCTTATTTTTATGTGGGTTTAGAAAATGTTAGGCTGCTTTCTAGTTGAACTGAGAGACAGGCTGTGTCTGGAATCTGTGCTTTTTCCCATAATGAGCAATGGTTCTTTTATGTTTTTATTTCGTTCAGTTTTTCTTTCCTCTCTGGGGTTGGTTGAAGCTCACTGGTTCTCCCAAAGTTGTTTTGAGGGTAAAGTAAAATAATAGAAAACACTTAAAGAGTGTGATTGTTGTGATTATGAAGCTGCCACACACGAAGAAGATGCTTTTTATATAGAAAACACAGTGCCCAAGTTCTAATTCACAGAAGAATATATCCATATGAGCATGGACTTGTAATATTTCACTAATCTGTTCTTGGAAGGTTCCTCACACTCTACTGCTGATCAGCTTAATACACACTTTTCACTGTACTTATAATTGATTTTAAAGTTTGATATCATTTTCCTTTGTGATTACTGTATGTTATATATTCTGTTTTTTGGTGGTTTTTTGGGTACCAGGGGTGGGACTCAGGATCTTTGCTTGTGAAGCAGGCACCAGAACCACTGAGCTAAATCCACGGCCATACACATAGATTCTTGATAAAGAATTTTTGTTACTCATACATTTCCGTGTTTCATATGCTTCCTGAAGTTGGTATTTTTTAATGTTTTAGATTGTAAAATGTTGTTTTACAAATTGCATTCTTTAAGAAATTTTGGACCTTGAACCCCTAGCTAGAATGATACTATTTACTAAGAATGACAGAATAACTTTTGGGATTTTCCAGACATTTCATAATGCTTTTTATGCCAAAGGATAATTATAGGCAATTAATTATTGGAAATAAAATAATAAGTTTTGTGGGTATTTATAAGTTTTCCTGATCATGGCAGCAGCATATTTTCATCTAATTTTTCCTTTTTACCACTCTTTGGTGGTGACCAAACTTACCAATCATTTGTACGCAGCTATTCGGAGAATTAAAAGGCCTCTTTTCAGTGTGTACCCTTATTGCTTCCCATCTAGTGTAATTTAAAATCCTGGCTACAATTTAGGCTTTTTGAAACTATTTCTGAAGTTACAGCCACACGCAGTTTGCAGTCGTAGGATGTGTGGCTGGGTGGGCCGGCCAGTAGGACCACAGAGGTCGTGTCCACACTGGACGTGGCCTTGCGGCCTTGGCCGCCTTGCAGCTTCCCACCCTAGAGCCCAGATCTGAGTCTCTTGATGTCTGTGTGACTTAGTCCCCCAGCGTGGGGCTAGGCTGAGAAATTCTTGAGTTGTTCATAGTTTGTATTCTTTTCTTTATGAACTCTGTACTTTCTCCCAAAATTAATACTGGTTAACACCCAAAGGTAGTAATACATTGGTAGGTAATTTGCAGTTATCAAGGTGTTGGTACTAATAGGAAGTCTGTTGCTAATCTGCTTTTCTGTCTGTGTGAAAAGCATTTTCCATCATGGCGTAGTTTTCTTAGAAGTCAGTTGTCTATTAATGGAATTTAGTATAAGCCGGGTAACCATTTGTTTGAATTTTACAAAAGCTATTCTTCTTTTTTTCCTTCTTTAAAATGTTATACTTTAGTAGAATATCAAATATTGGATTGAAGACCTTAATTTTCATATTGTATGATTTTGGATAGAAGAAATATTTATTAAGGAACCCTAAAATAAACACTTCACTTTTGTGTTCTTTACTGTTGTTCTGAACATTGCCAGACTAGTCTTCAAGTACAAGATATGTTGAAGTAGGCATGAGAGAGAATAACAAGAAATACAAGTCATTGAAAACAATGTGAAGAATATAGAACAGAAAGCTGGGCATGGTGACAGTGCTTGTGATCCCAGCTGCAACTACTCAGGAGACTGAGGCAGGAGAGTCATGAGTTCGAGGTCAGTCTGGGCAACACAGTGAGACTCTAGAATGTCTAAACAATTCATGTAGAACAGGGGGACTGGGAGTTTAGCTAGTGAACTGTTTGCCTAGCATGTGGATCACAAGCACTGTCACCATGCCCAGCTTTCTGTTCTATATTCTTCACATTGTTTGTACCCAGCAGTGAAAAGAAAGAAAAAGTATAAGCTAGAGGCCCTTTATTTTTGCTTCATATACTTTGAGGTTTTTAAAACAGACTGGGGAGCCGGAGATTTAGCTCAGTGGTTCCGGTGCCTGCCTCGCAAGCGCAAGGCCCTGAGTTTGATTCCCGGTAACCACATACAAAGCTGGGCATGGTGACTCACACTCACCATCAATCCACACCACATACCACAGTGCTGGGCATAGTGGCTCACGCCTGTAATCCCAGCACTCGGGAGGCAGAGACAGGAGGATTGCTGAGTTTGAGGCTTGCCTGGACTACATAGTGAGCTCAGAGCCAGCCTGAACTACAAAGTGAGACCCTGTCTCAAAAAAAGAAAAAACACACTGGGCCAGGGGAGGCATAATTTCTTTTTAGTTGATGTGTCTCATCATTCCCAGATTATTTGAGATGTGTTTGCCTATTGTATTTTAATACTAATAGACTATTTAGACTATTTAATGTGACTAGTTGCAATTACCTGTTACTGCTTTAAATTTACTTTTGACCCTTTCCTAATTTCTAGAGATGAAGTTTTTAAAAATGGAATTAGGGAACTAAGAAATTTATTTATCTTATGTGAACTGATTTCAAAAGTAATACATGCCTGGTATTAAAAAGTTTCTTAACTAGGGCCAGAGATTTTAGCTCAGTGGTTCTGATACCTGCTTAGCAAGCGCAAGGTCCCTGGTTCGATCCTTGGTGACCACATATAACAATACCAGGCGTGGTGACTCACATCCCTCAGCAATTAGTACCACATACCATAGTGCTGGGCATGGTGGCTCACACCTGTAATCCCAGCACTCAGTAGGCAGAGGCAGGAGGATTGCTGAATTTGAGGCTTGCCTGGGCGACATAGTGAGCTCAGGGCCAGTCTGAACCACAAAGTGAGACCCTATCTCAAAAAAAACAGAAAAGAAAAAAGTTCCTTAACTAGAGAATATGTAACATGGGCAGTTAAAATCTCTTGAGATCTTATCCCCAGAGAGATAATTCTTTTTTCTTTTTTTTTTTTTTTTGTGGTACCAGGAATCAAACTTGGGCCCTTTTGCATCCAAAGTTAGCGCAGTACCATTTGAGCTAAATCCCCAGCCCTAGATACTGACTTTTATAGTGTTGTGTATTAGAATACAGAGATTAATATTAAATATATCATTATGTATTTCTATTTAGGTTAAGGTTATGCCCACCTTTTAAAATGTCTGGCTTGTAATATTTAGTTAGTTATATTTTTGGTTTTGAGGATCGAACATAGGACTTTGCACTTGCTGGGCAGGCACAGTGCCATTCTACATCCCTGACGCTTGGCTTGTGGTCTTCAAACCAAAAGCCTAGAGACTTAGCTTTCATTTTTTGTCCCTAGGGAGATTGTACGAAGAAAAGCTGTCCTGGCACTGTACAAATTCCATCTCATTGCTCCCAACCAAGTGCAGCACATCCACGTTAAGTTTCGGAAAGCGCTTTGTGATCGAGATGTGGGGGTCATGGCTGCTTCTTTGCACATATACCTTAGGATGATTAAGGTAAGGTGGAAATTGCACCAGATACTTCCCTAAGTACCACTAGAGAAGTGTAATTATTGAATTAAATTTCAGTAAATGCTTAAATAATGTTTGATGCTATTATTGATTTTCTAACAGTGATTTTGGTAAGTTGTTGATTATGTGAGCCACAGGCATGTTACAGGATTAGACTTTTAAAAATGTTTGTTTTTTCATTCGTTCAAGTAAGTATGGAAAGTGGTAAGTCTAGAAGGAGATTTAAGTTCGCAGATTTGTGCACTTTTTAAAAATTTGTTTTGTGTGTGTGTGTTTTTTGCTTTTTGAGACAGGATCTTGCTATGCAGTTCAGGCTGTCTCATACTCACTACATAGCCCGGGTTGACTGAACTCTTGGCTCTTCTTCTGCCTCAGCCTCTGGAGTGCTGGGATTATAGGTGTGTGCCATCCTACCTGGCTTAGATTTCTGCTTTTTCAAGCAGTGGTTCTCTTACGTAGCTTTGTGGTTTGCGTAGTTAAGGTTTCCACAGAAGTGGGTGGGGCTCACACAAGGTGTGGACTACAGGGCTGACTCCGTCCATCCATACTGTGGCAGGTGAGGAAAGAATGTTGGATGGTGCAGGAAAATTTCCTCTAAATGATCATGGTGGCTTTATACTAGTTCGTTTTCAATGTACTGGTAGAAACCCTTTCAAAAGTATGTCTTTGTGAGTGATTTCATGAACACCATAGCAAAGTCTAATATGCCACT
>PVIC010044828.1:0-14863 GCA_004025085.1 Thryonomys swinderianus
TTCCTTCCCCTCATCACATTCCCACACCAAGTTTCCTATAGAAATATTCCACTCTATAAAAGCTGTCATACTTTCTAGAACTCATTTGCATCTACAGGTGTTCATGCCAAAGAGAAGATCCGGAAATTGTCTATCTGTGATCTATTGATTTCACTTATTAGTATATCCTCCAGATGTCTCCATTTGCACCTAAATGGATCGATCCTGTCATTCTTTATGGCAGAGTAATACTGCATTTTGTAAAAAAACCACATCTTCTTTATCCACTCTCCAGTTGATGGACATTTGGGTTGTTTCCAAGATTGAGCTATCACGAACTGAGCTGCTATGAACAAGGGTGTACATCTGTCTTTCCAATGTGAGTTAAGAAGATGTAATTTTTAAAAAAATAATAAAATAGAGTACTACTTTGCCATAAAAATGATAATTTTGAGTCATTTATACTCAAATGGGTGTACCTTAAGGACATACTCATAAGTGAAATAAATAGGTCACAGATGTGTAAATATCATCTCTTTTCACTTGTATAAGAAAATGAAGATGTAAATGAGTTCTAGAATGCATGATACATATGGTGAAATAGTAAATATTCAAAGGAAAATGGGGTTTAGTGCTAAGTAACGAGAGGAAAGAAAAAAATTGATGGTAAAAAAAAGAAACAAAGCTTATGCATATAGGGGTGGAAGGTTATAGGGAGGTTAGGGGAAAGGGGAAAATGAGAATTAAGTCATGTCATATACTGGTACAAATTCTCAATATTGAGTGTATTCATAATGTGTATATATAATGTACCAGTGAAGATTTAAATTAAAAAATACTGTCATTGGGCCAGAGATTTAGCTCAGTGGTTCCAGCACCTGCTTCACAAGCTCCAGATCCTTAATTCGATCCCCACTAACCACATACAGTGCTGGGTGTGGTGACTCACGCCCATCAGCAATCAATACCACATACCACAGTGCCCGGGCATAGTGGCTCATGCCTGTAATCCCAACACTCAGGAGGCAGAGACAGGAGGATTGCTGAGTTCATCGCTTGCCTGGGCTACATAGTGAGCTGAGGGCCAGCCTGAACTATAAAGCAAGACCCTGTCTCCAAAAAAAAAAAAAAATACTGTCATTTATGCTATAGGAAGATAATACAAAGGACGAAGCTGAACAGAATGTCAGGAATTCAGATTCTGCCAAGACTAGCTCAGCTATATAATGTACATATGCAGGTGAAAGAAAACTTCATAACTTCTTATGGGAACTTTCTCACTTTGTGATCACCAGGTTTCCCCTGAATATAAGATCACTTCATTGGAGAACCTGTCTGAGATAATGACCCAAGACTATAAGAATTTATGGTCAAGGCAAAGATTTTGTTTTAGCTGCTTGGACCCTCTCCTTCCAGTCTTTGGTGGTGCTGAAACCAACATTTCTTTCTTAGACATTCTATCTATTCATTTTGCTTGAAATATGTAGGGAAGCTATTCATTGTTTTTAGTAGCAACAATTAAAATAACATTTATAAAGCTGTCATTTCAAGGATTCCCAATCAGTACTCAAGACTCTTCATACATATCAAAATTGAGATAAAATCTTTAATATCATAATATTTTAAGTAATTAATGTACACAGATTGAAATAAATGCATTAGTAAAGATTTGACATTACAGATTGAATTTTTTTGTGTGTGAAGGCACTTCAGTTTCAAATAATGTAATGGATCCTTCATCAGAAACACTATTTTATTATATTGTCAATCATGTGCTTGAATTTAGTTTGAACCTTTTCTCCTAAGATGCCAAGCACACATACTTACACAATTGGCATAAGAAATCACATTAGCACTGTTTTCAGTGATCTTATAGTATTCTGTAATCAAGGGAAGTCACACTGTTGGATCTTGATCATAGCATTTTTTGACATTTAAAATTGCTACTTCAATTCTATTTTTCTGACTCTTCAAACAGCTTGATCTCATTTACTCTGAGGCTAGATGAGAAAAGATATTGATGGAAATAATTTCTAAAGGTAAAAGATGTGTGTTGCTGAGATAAAAGTAGTTATTGATTAAATTTTTGCCTTAATCTTATCTGGGGCTGTCAATTGTTTTGACATTGAATCAGAATCCCACAGGGTACAGGAAAAAAATTATGCAAACACAAACTTTCACATACACACACGTTTCTACACCTTAGGTGTCAGGTGACATTGTAAACAAAAAAGAGCACATTAACCTTAAACCTTTCAACCTTAACATCTTTACAGTTTCTAGGCTCTCTGGGTCTGACCATAGTTTTTAAAATTCTATATTGATCTTGTAAAATATTAGTGGATGGTATGATACTCATAGTGTTTTGTAACACATAATAATTTTACAAAGCAGATATTGCATATTAATCATTAATAGCAAAAATATGCACAACCTAGAACTCACTTGTAAAGAAATTCAAGCAATTTCAATTAGAAGGAAACACAGAGAAAGTATTCAGCTTGTTCTTTATATGAGAGCTGCACAGAAGGAAAAGAAAACACCCTAAAATAAACAAAACATCATCTTAAATGGCCATCTGATTAACTCAGTGGTCATAGCTAAAGGTTTAGCTTTGTCAAGGACCTCATAGCTCTGCTGAGGTTGGACAAGACTCAGTATGAATTCTTACTTTTAGCTTAAAAATATGTATAACATTTCTCTAGAACCAAATGAGTAATCTACTGATTCTAAACTGTACCCAATTTGCCACAATAAACATGTGCCCTATGTTCAGCTCAGACACCTTTGAATATTGTTTATGCATGCAGTATTCATTAATCAAACACACTAGAGGACCTAGTTCAGGAAATTTAGACTTGAGCAAAATATGTTCAATGGGTCTGATGTTCAAAAAATAGTGAGGACCAGGCGTGGTGGTTCACGCCTGTAATCCCAGCACTCAGGAGGCAGAGACAGGAGGATTGCTGAGTTCCAGGCTTGCCTGGGCTACATAGTGAGCTCAGGGACAGCCTGAACTACAAAGCGAGACCCTGTCTCAAAAACAAAAAAAAAAGAAACAAAACACACACACACACACACACACACACACACACAGAAAATAGGAACACATACCTATAATCAAGGTGCATCAATCAATGCTTTGTGAAATGTGTGCTAACAGTCACTAAAAAATTCTAAATAGTAAAGGACTGGAAGCCTGTCTGTAAATGTTCACACATATGGAAAAAGGCTAAAATTTAGCTGGTTTGTGCTAGATTCTGCTGAAATTGGCTCTAAAATTCACTCCATCTTTTATGTGGATATTGCAGCTACCTAAAGTGTGTTCTCAAAATGTAAAATAATATAATGCAAAGAGACCAAGACTTATAATTTAAGTCCCTGCATATTTCACATCTATTAGTATTCTGCTGTGCAAAAGAAGCCCCATGTCCAATCCCAAAGCCAAGAGGCATAGAAATGTAATCTACACTGATGACGTGATAGGGATCAGAATGTATATTTTAGGGAAAAAAACCAAGAGTGAAAAAAAAATACTAATGATACAATTTACTATGCAATATACAATAAAATGCCTGCAGAAATAGAAACAAATACTGTGGTATAGTTATGATTATTTCTAATCCAAGCAGCTTACTCCATTTTCCTTTTTTTGTGAGACATTGTCTCATTTTGTAGTTCAGGCTGGCCCTGAGCTTGCTATGTAGCCCAGGCAAGCCTCAAATTCAGCAATCCTCCTGTCTCTGCCTCCTGAGTGCTGGGATTATAGGCGTGAGCCACGATGCCCGGGCACTGTGGTATGTGGTATTGATGGCTGGTAAGCATGAGTCACCACGCCCAGCATTGTATGTGGTTATCGGGATCTTGCACTTGCGAGGCAGGCACTAGAACCACTGAGTTAAATCTCTGGGCTGGCTCATTCCATTTTAAAATTATTCCTTTTTTTTTTTTTTAAGACAGTCTCTCGCTTTGTAGTTCAGGCTGGAACTGAGCTCACTATGTAGCCCAGGCAAGCTTCGAACTCAGCAATCCTCCTGTCTCTGCCTCCTGAGTGCTGGGATTACAGGCGTGAGCCACCACACCCAGCACTGTGGCATGCGGTATGGATTGTTGGTGGGTGTGAGTGTTCACACCCAGCATCGTATGTGGTTACCGGGGATTGAACTCAGGACCTTGCGCTTGCGAAGCAGGTGCCAGAACCACTGAGCTAACCCTCCGGCCCTTAAAATTATTCTTTATTACTCCAAAAAAGCTATCTCAATCATATCCATCTGAAATTATTGATGGCCATCAACAGTTAAAAGCTAGTATTAACAGGACCTTGTTCATGTGAAAAATGCCAGTTAATGAAAGACAATGTCAACAGACTGAAGTCTGTTTGTCCAAGAGCTCCTTCTGTTCACGTTAGTGGGGGAAGAGAGCTCATCCTCAGATGAACAGGGAGAAATGGAAAATATTGATGCTATGAGCTATGTAGATATTTTCCCCTTAGATGTTGCTTTAGAAAACCTGAACTTAAAAGAGAGCAATAAAGAAAATGAGCCTCAAAAAAAAAAAAAAAAGACTTTTCCCAAGTTCTCCAGTGGTATGCAGTCGACAGTATTTACTTGTATTAGATATTCTTTATAACCAATAACAAGAGCATTTTCTAGGTGTACTCTTTTGTGCATAGGTTGGCCATGAGAAAAACCAACTTGTGCATGGAGTAAAGGATATAATTTCTGAGCTTCTACCTGCAGCCCCCATCATCTAGAATTTCCCAAAGTACACTCAAGAAAATACTGTTGTGATTATAACAACAATAAAAATGCTCTGCTCTCTGAAGTGAAGGAATCTACCAAGTGAATGCAGTATAGCACTCCTGTGGGTTTCACTGAGTGTTCTGCATTAACTTTCAACTCCCACGAGCTCTAAATGTTGCCTTACTTGGAAAGAATGTCTTCCTAGAAGTAACTGAGCTAAAATGGGATTGTTTGTGTGACTTCTAATCCAGTAGCGTGCATTCTGTCCTTACAAAGAGGGGCTGTTGGACTGAGGTGCAGATGCACATGAGGGAAGCTGGCATGAAGACACAAAAGGAGAAGCCAGCCATAGGCCAGAGCAGTGGTCATTTCTAGGCCAAGGAACACAAGTCACCTGAAAACAGTTTCTAGAAAAGAAAAGGATGATTCTCTCCCTATCAGAGATAATGACCCTGCCACAGTGACTTTAGCCTTTCAGCCTCCAAAACTGTGAGACAATGAATTTCTGTTTTCTAAATTAAGTTTAGTGATATATATAGTACATACATATGTATTATATATAATATGTATAAATATATATCACATTCATTATAGGGAAATTGTGCCTGTACTTGATATATCTTGATTCCTCTTTTATTTTCCTTTCTCTTCCTCTCCCTTCAATCCTCTTCCCTTACTTTTTCACAAAGCTTTGTTTCCATTTTATCTTTCTTTGCTAATTTTTTCCTTTTCCTTCCTTCCCTCCCCCAGTTCCTCTTTACTTCTGAAGCATTTCTTTCTATTACACAGTATCTATTGTATAATTCAGTCCTTATTTACCCTTTCAGTTTCTCACACTAGAAAGATAATGTGATTTTTACACATGTGTCCAATTTGTTTCCTTAAGAATATGGTCTGAGAGCCGGAGGGTTAGCTCAGTGGTTCCGGCGCCTGCCTCTCAAGCACAAGGTCCTGAGTTCGATCCCCGGTAACCACATATAATGCTGGGCGTGGAGACACGCCCACCAACCAACACCGCATACCACAATGCCGGACGTGGTGGCTCACGCCTGTAATCCCAGCACTCGGGAGGCAGAGACAGGAGGATTGCTGAGTTCGCGGCGGCTTGCCTGGGCACCATAGTGAGCTCAGGGCCAGCCTGAACTACAAAGCGAGACCCTGTCTCAAAAAGCAAAAAATAATAATAATAATAACATGGTCTAAAGGTATATTCATTTACCTAGAAGTGTCTCAGGTTTACCCTCTTTATGACTAGGCAGTGCATCATGGTATTTTTTTAAAAACATCTTTTTCAAGGAAGTGTGGTAAGGGAAGGTAATGATGGGAAAGAATAAATATGACTTGAAAAGAAAAAGAAAGAGCATGTGTATAGGGGGTGAGGAGTTGTGGAGTGGGTAGAGATATAGGTAAAAATGAGAATTAACTCATATCTTATACTGGTACAAATTCCCCAATGGTGAGTGTGATTATGAGCTGTATATAAAATGTACCAATAAAGAATTCAGTTTTAAAAAACACAACTTTTTCTCCATTCATCAACTGATGGACATGTGGGTTGTTTCCAAGATTTAGCTATTACAAATTGTGCTATTATAAATATGAGTGTACATATATCACTGTGCTATGATGTTTTTAATCCTTTAGGGAAGATACCCAAAAGAGAATAGCAGAGTCAAATGGACCTTTAATGCTACCTTTTTAAGGAATCTCCACACTGATCTCCACAGTTGCACCAGTCTACATTCCCACCAACAGTGGAGAAGGTTCCTTTCTCCCAACAACCTCATCAGTATTTGTTATTGGTTGATTTCTTGATAGCAGCCATTCTTTCTGGAGTGAGATAGAATCTCAGTGTTGTCTTAAATGGCAACTGTAGAATTACCAGTGTAAATTTCTATTTATTAACATTCCTTAGTTTTGGATACATTGTGGTAATGGTTCTGGAAAAATAAAACCAATCCTATATTACTATGATATGTGTTAGTGTAGTGAAGCTCTTGAGAAGTCTTGTCTTTCTGCACATAAGACATGTTCATACCCTCCATCATCCAGATGCTGATACTATCTATAGGAAAATCTGAAAGGTGATGACGATGAGAGCAGCCTTCTGGCAGGAAGAAGACACTTGTGGGTACAACACAAAGGCTTGAATGGGTCACAGGTATTCTGGCGAACCTTGGATTACACACCTTTAAATTCATTATTTGATATATGTTGGTGCACGTATTTCAATAATAGATTAAAACCACCACTCTTCTCACTTTGTCATCAAAATGTAATAAAGTGAAATAAAAGACAGTACTTTACATATTTATGTCTCTTCTTTGTAATAGATGGTTCAGGGGAATTAAAGATGTTTTGTAGGTCCCTGGGCCACAGTGATAGTGTGAATGATCCAAATGTTTAAAATCTAACCATATTGTTACAAATGAGCCACAAGCTTGAAGAAGCATTTGGAAGTGCCAGAATATCTGTGCTGGTTCATTTGCCCTGGGAAAATCCCTTACTCAAGCTATATGAACAAAATATTTATTTTGAAAGCAATCATTTCTATGTAATGGAAAAGACCTTGCAGGTGAATATTTAATTCAGAATTACTCATTTCTCCAAGATATGGACAAGAAGAAGAAAAGAACAACTGATAAAATTTTTGCAGAAAGATAAAAGTAGATACCTTGCCTTTTCTCATTCCAATGAAGGTCAGTTGGGGAGTGCCAGATGCCTATAAATCCAGACATAATTTAGAGGTATCTGTAACAGAAGGCTATAAGTGGAGTTTCCCTATTGAGTTAAGACATAGTGCAGAAGTACAAAGTATTTTAATGGAACTTGAGGTGTAAGAAATTAAAAATGGCCTTAGTTGTACTAAATTAAATCTGACATGAAGAGGATGACTATGTTTTCTGAAGGTCCAGATTGAACTCTAGATATTCTTTAGAAACATGAGTTGACATAGCACAGGAAAGTTCCATAAGGATACAAGGGAAAGAACTTTCTATTCCTCTCCTGAGACCTGTGGCTACATCAGTGTGTTAGTTTCCAGTTCAACCTAAAGAAACAGACAAGGAAGCTCCTAGATTGAACTTTGAATAACATTGTGTTAAATGGACCATTCATTGACAGAAAACTAACAGAAATTTTAAAAAAAGAGAGAAAATCAAAATTGAATTGAATATATAAAATTGGGATTTTATATTTTTGTCTAGTTCTTAGTGGTCAATTATTTTCTACTGCAGTAAAACAAACTATAAGATAAATCAGGAAGGTCAACCATGCAGACTGTTTGACAGAAGTTGCCCACCAATTTAGTATATCATCAAGTTCTGTTCCATTATTTTTATATGCTATGAATATGGATCATGATAAAGTCCATACCATTCTATAAGTTTCTTCTGTCTGCTTTACTCATTGAGATTGGTGATGAGATTCTTACAGGACTGTTGTCATCAATGAATAAAACAACACAAAAAGGACCATGCATGATGCCTGACTAAAAACAACTCATATTTCTCTGGCTCTTCTGTGAACATCCCACTGGCATTCACATCAGTGTGTTAAACAGGAGAACTGCAGGTTCCCCTCACAGTGACAGAGTAGGATTCTCCAGGCAGTGGGGGCTGGGTATTAATATTTTAACACCCTTCATTGATTTTCCTTTTCATTAATGTTTGAAATCTAAATTATAAACAATGTTTTCAAAATCTATTATTGATTTTAGAAATGTGTCCATCTTGTGCAAAGTTTTAAAATTATGGATATAAAATATAATCATAGTTTCACTGTATTATCTTTAATTACAGTACCTGTTTTAATGGGAATGTCTTTCTTTAATTCCTTTTTATTTATGACTTTTTCATAGTCAGCATTACCTACTTTTTCAACTTTCTTTTCTATATTTCTATTGGCTGCATTTTGTCCCCTCTAAAATTTATATGTTGATATCCTAACCTCAAGCACTTTAGACTATAGAAGGTACTTGGCATAGGACATTCACAGAGGTATGAAGATAAAATGAGATCTTGTAAGTGTTCCCTACTTCCATATGACTGGTTTCTCATAAGCAGAGCAAATTAGGATAGACTCATAGAAAGGAAAGACTGCATGAAGATACAAAGTGAAGCCAGAAGAAGAGAGAGAGGCCTAGAATGGAGGAAAGAGCCCTCCGAGAAAGTCAACTCTGGTGGGTTTTGTCTTGAATGCCAGTGCCCAGAACTGTGAGAAACTAATTCTGTCCTGTAAGTCACTTGGACTGTGGGGCTTGCTTTTGGCAGCTATAGCAAACTAATACATGTATTTTCAGAATTTATTAATTTGTTTTTATTCATTATTATCACTCATTAGTTGCTCTACAAGTTTGAATTCAATAGGCGGCTCTTTGTTTCTCAAGAAGGATCTATAAATCACTGATTTTTCAGCCTCTCACTTTAATATGTTCTGTACAGCTTTAGTTTGTTCTTTGAACCAGCTTAAGAACTTAATACCCATCATGTTATTCCTAGAGTTCAGATTACAACACAAGGAATGTTAAAATTTGTAAGGAAAGTAGGGAAAATTGACCTATATTTTCCAACTACCACATAGGAAAAGCCAAAATACTATATTTTATTATAACTTTTATAAATAAAATGTAGTACATAACTTACAACTCTAATACTTATGGTTGAAAATTTTAAAATAACAAAGGCAAATTTAGAGCCATATGAAATAAAGGTAAAAATACTAGTTTTAATACTAAATTTGAACAAACCATTCTTTTATTAAAACATAGCTTTGCTCAGATTGGTGTGAAATAAATGTTTTACCACTCAATAGATTTAAATTATCCAACATGTCACAAGAAGCTATAGAAAATCTAAATTTAAATTGTCATAGAGCTGTTCATAAACCAACTCTAGTTCCATATGTTTACACTCTTGAATCATATCAAATATTTAAAGAAAAAATAATATCAACACTATGAACCAACCACATTGGAGTAAATAGAGGAAGATCATTTCACAATTAATTTCATTGAGTCTCTAACCTAGATACCAAAACCAAACCAAGTCTATAGAAGTAAAGATATTATAGACAAACATCTTTCATGAATAAAAGCCCTCAAATACTTTTAAAATGCCAACAATTAAATGGAATGTTTAAAAATTATATCCTGTTCAAATTTGGCAAATGACATGTGTTTCATTGTATTAATAAATTAACACATGAAGGGATAAAATTATAAAATCATTGCAATTTATCCATAAAACACATTTAGTAAAATATAACATGCATTTATGAAAACATCTCTCATAAAACCTAGAAATAGAAAGGAATTTTCTGAAACTAAGGAAGAAAATCCATAAAAATTCTACAGAAAGGACCATTCTTCCTCATAAAAGTTTGTATGTGTTCCCTATAATAGTGGGAATAAAAGAATGCCATGCAATCTCACTACTGATTGAATATGAAGTATATAATATGACTAGAAAATAAAGTAAAATCATAAGAACTGGTAAACAAGATTAATCTAGAATTGTGTACCAGGAAGATATTAAGAATCTTGCACAAAGCAACTATGAATAACAAGTGAATTCTGTTATTAAGGGAACCATTAATATTAAAAATTACATGTATTTAAACACTGTTTTTGTATATATGCAACAAACAAAATATTAAAATGTCATTTGCAAATCCATCAAAAGCCATCATTAATTTCTCAAAAAATTGGCAAATGGCCAGGCGTGGTGGCTCATGCCTGTAATCCCAGCACTTGGGAGGCCAAGACAGGAGGACTGCTGAGTTCAAGGCTTGCCTGGGCTACATAGTGAGCTCAGGGCCAGCCTGAACTATAAAGCAAGACCCTGTCTCAAAACAAAACACAACAGAACAAAAAAAAAGTTGGTAAATGTTGCACCAAACCTGTAGTCCTCTTCCCTCCTGCAGGGACCCAGCACCCAACACTGGTAACTCAAAGCAGGAGAGGTTTGGCTTGGCTTTTGATTGAGAGACTCAGTCTAGGTTTTCTGGCTCCAAGGTAGAAACATCATGTTGTAAAGCCATGACAACAAGGAGCAAAGAGAAAAAGGAGGAGTCAAGAATGAAACTTTGTCTTTCCAGGTCCCTCCCCCATTGGTCCACCTCCAACCAGGGCTTACCTGCAAAAAGCATATTCAGCCATGAACTCATTTGAAGATTAACCCACTGATGAGTACTTCATCTCTAAGATCTCATCACCTTCAGAAATCCGTCTGAACAGGAGACTGTGCAGAGCATTATGGATCTAAATCTTAACAAGATGTCTGTGCTGAAAACTACACTGAAAACTATGAGATCTTAGTAGATGAAGTGATAAACAATGTTCACAATTGTAATGGTTAATTTTGGTAATGAATCAACCCCTCCCAAATTAAGACTTGAAAGATTCAGCATCCAAATCTCCAGAGAATTTAAAAATAACAAAGACATCATTTCAAGACATCATTTCAAGAGCATGAGAAGCTCATTTTAAGTGCATTTGAAAGCCAAAGGACCATCACTAGCTGAACAATCTTGAAAAGCAAGAATCAAGGTGACAGGAGTACCTTTTCAGAACTTCCACTGTCAGTACAGCAATCAGGGTGAAGATAATAAAGAGATAAATAGAACAGAACAGGGAAACGCAAGAGAGGAGCCACACACACACATGCAATTAATTTTGCCAAAAACACCAGAGCCATTTCTTAGGATCTTCTTAGTCATTTGTAGAAAAAGAGCAAAACTTCTTTAGTGAGTTACCCTAAAATGACAAGATATTTAATGGAAAATAGTGAACCAGAATCTCTTTACACCACACTCAAACATCAATGTGTGATGGATGCAACTTAAGGATATGCAAACATTTCTTATATAAAACACTAAACACAGAAAGTATAGAGAAAAATATGCTCACATTCTCAAATTTCAAACTTATGGTCATCAAAAAGCACCATCCAAAAATTTTAAATGAAATAAGTAAAAAAAAAGGAGCGACACAGATGCAACAAATTAGTGGTGTACAGAGCCAGCTGCTACCACTTCCATAGAGCCTACAAGAATGGATGAAACATAACCTGCAGTGCTCAAAATTAGATCAGTGCTGGCTCCTAAGGGTGCAGGTGTCTAAAAGTGGCAGCAGGGAACTTTCTTGGTGACTAAATGTCCTGTGTCTTGATATATGTTTTCCAAAAATAAAACTATACATAAGATAGGAACATTTCACTTATGCACTATTACCTAACTCAGGCTTTCAATTTCAAAGGACTTAATGCAAAAATTTAAGAAAAAATATTTTTCACCTTCCAGATTTAAGTAACAAAAAAAAAAAATTAATGAAGCTCAGAGGTGAGATATTTTCACGAATATAAATTTCATAATCTATAGGGAAAATGTTAAACATAATTTTCTTATGAATCTAGGAGAAAATATGTAAATAATTTTATGTATATTTTGAGTTTATACTGATAAGATTTCTAGAAAGCGGTTTGGCGATGTATTATTTCTAAAAGATCTTATGATGTTAGCCCAGTGACTCAGTGATTTCAAAGCTCAAAGTATCCAATTTTAATAATTTCCTAAAGTGTATATAAGAGTATAGTAAACCCAATGACCCAATAGAAAATAATCTGTTCTTCAAATTGAGCTGAAAGCCATTGCAGCATAATTTATTCTCTTTAGTCGACTTTATTAGTGCATTTTATATATACATTATGATCACATACAATATTCAAAGTTAGTACCAGCATGATACATCTTGATTTTAATTTTTCTCATGCCCCTGCCCTCCCTACAACTCCACCCCCTATGTACATAAGCTTTGTTTCCTTTTTTTAACCATCAAATTATTATTTACCTTCTTTACTTTCCCTATCCCCCATTCTCTTTTGCTTTTGAACATTTTATTCCTATTTCAGAATACCTATCATATGTTTTGGAACTCATTTATACCTTCAGTTTCTCATATGAAATAAATTACATAGTATGTATACATCTGTGCCCTATATATTTCATTTATGAGTATGTGCATCATACTCATATGGTACATCCACTTGACTATGAATGACTCAAATTTATCATTCTTAATTGTGGAGTAGTATTGCATTTTATTAAAAAATATATCTTTATCCAGTCTCCTATTGCCAAGCATTTGAGCTATTTAGAGGATTTAGCTATAACAAACTGAGCTGTTATAAACATATATGTCATATATAAACATAGATTTCACATATGTCATTGTGATAGGAATCTTTTAATTATTTCATGTATGTACCTACCAGGGGAATATCAGGGTCAAATGGGACTGCTAACCCTAGTCTTTTTTGGAGATTCTCCACACTGAACTCAACAGTTAGTTGCACCAATCTATAATTCCAGCAACAGTGGAGGACAGTGCCTTTCTTGCCACAGCCTTGCCAGCATTTGTTGTTGGTTCATTTCGTGATAGCAGCCATTCTTTGTGGAATGAGATGGAATCTTAGTGTTGTTTCCATCTGTATCTCTTTAATGGCCAGCAATGTTGAACATTTATTCATGTTTCTTAGCTACCTTTACTTCTTCATCTGAAAAATGTCTGTTGATTTTGGATGCCCATTTTAGATTTGGGTCTTTAAATTTGGTGGGCTGATTTTTAAAAATTCTTTATATACTGTAGTGGTGGCCCTTTCTCTAAGAAACAGCTGGTAAACCTTTTTCCAGTATTGTAAGTTGTCCTTTCACTATGTTGGGTTTTTCTCTTGCTGTGTAGAAGCTTTTTAGTAAGATGAGATTCCAGTTGTTAATTTCTTCTGCTAGTTCGATGCTGCTGAGGTTTTGTTCATAAAGTCTTTCCCTAAGCCAGTATCTCCAGAGTTCAACCTTACCTATTTTCCAGCAGTTTAGAGTTTCCGTTTTAATATTAAAACTCTAATCCACTTTAATTTTAGCTTAATGCACAGTAAAAGACTTGAATCTAGCTATAGTCTTTGGTAGGTTGAAATCCAGATTTTCCAGCACCATTTCTTAAAGTGGCTATATTTTCTTCAGTGAGTATGTTTGCCTTCTTTGTCAAAAATGAGATGGCTTACTGCCAAAAGCTAAAGCTAGACCTATCTCTTTCACCATGCACAAAACTAAACTCACAGTGGATACGAGACTTAAACATTAAAACAGAAACAATAAGCCTGCTGGTAAACAGGCTTGGTAAAACTCTTGGAGACATTGGCTTAGGCAGAGACTTTATGAATAAAACCTCTCTAGCACAAGAACTAGCAGAAATAATCAACAAATGGGACCTCATCCTACTGAAAAGCTTCTGCACAGCCAAAGAAGTCGCTGGCACTGCTAGAAGACAGCCAACAACATGGGAAAAAATCTTTACTAGCTTTGTATCAGACAAAGGGCTATTATCGACAATATATAAAGAACTCAAACAGATCAGCCTCCCCAAGTTTAAAAACCCAATTCAAAAATGGGCAACTGAAATGAACAGACACTTCTCAGAGGCAGAAATCAAAGCAGCCAAGAAACATATGAAGAAATGCTCAACATCTCTGATCATTCGAGAGATGCAAATGAAAACAACATTGAGATTCCACCTCACTCCACAAAGAATGGCTGCGATCACAAAGTCAACCAACGATAAATGCTGGCATGGCTGTGGGGAGAAAGGAACCCTTCTCCACTGTTGATGGGATTGCAGACTTGTGCAACCATTGTGGAGATCTGTGTGGAGATTTCTCAGAAAACTAGGACTACGGGTCCCATTTGACCCTGCTATACCCCTGCTAGGAATATACCCAAAAGAACTTAAAAACTCACATTGGAAAGACAGATGTACACCCGTGTTCATAGCAGCTCAGTTCGTGATAGCTCAATCTTGGAAACAACCCAAATGTCCATCAACTGGAGAGTGGATAAAGAAGATGTGATTTTTTTACAAAATGGAGTATTACTCTGCCATAAAGAATGACAGGATCGATCCATTTAGGTGCAAATGGAGACATCTGGAGGATATACTAATAAGTGAAATCAATAGATCACAGATAGACAATTTCCGGATCTTCTCTTTGGCATGAACACCTGTAAATGCAAATGAGTTCTAGAAAGTAGGACAGCTTTTATAGAGTGGAATATTTCTATAGGAAACTTGGTGTGGGAATGTGATGAGGGGA
>PVIC010044829.1:0-14902 GCA_004025085.1 Thryonomys swinderianus
TTTTTTTTTTTTTTTTTTTTTTTTTTTTTTTTGCTTTTTGGAGACAGGGTCTCGCTTTGTAGTTCAGGCTGGCCCTGAGCTCACTATGGTGCCCAGGCAAGCCGAACTCAGCAATCCTCCCGTCTCTGCCTCCCGAGTGCTGGGATTACAGGCGTGAGCCACCACGCCCAGCATTATATGTGGTTACCGGGGATCGAACTCAGGTCCTTGCGCTTGCAAGGCAGGCACCGGAACCACTGAGCTAACCCTCCGGCCCAGATGTTTTTATGTTTTGGCATTTTGGAGTCCGATAGTCTTATCTATATGTCTATTTCTTTTCCTGTGAAGTTTTCTGTTGTTTTCTCTGGCAATAGCTTTTTTATGTCTTTTACACTGTCTCCTGCTTCCTCAGTGACTCCAATCAGTCTTATATTCTTTTTCTTTGAGTCATCTAGAAGCTGTTGAATTGATTTCTCATGGTCCCTTGTTCTTTTCCATAGATTATATCTTTCCTGCTCATTGGCTGCTCTGCTGTCCTCTAGGTCTGAGATTCGGTTGTCTGCTTCATTCATCCTACTTCACAAGCTTTCGTTCCCCTTCATCATTCCCTGGAGCTCTGCTTGAAGCTGTTTAAAATGTTCCATTGCTTTTGCTATCTTGGATTCTACCATCTCGCTCAACTCTTCTTTAATCATGTCTTTCACTGTAGACAGTATTCCTGTTTTGATCTCAGAGATGAGTTCTGATTTCCATTTTACTAGGTCTGCTTTAGTTACCATCTCCAAGAGTCCTGGTGTTTGAGTTTCAGTTTGCCCTATTTCTCTTTTCTCTGAATTTCCCTGTGGTGGTGATCTTTGTGTCTTGTTTTTGGTATATTTTCCCATTTCTACTCTTTCGTTGTTACTAATGCTATTCTTTGCCTGATGACAGGGCAATGTTTGTTGCAGTCCTCTTTCTTTCTATTATCTGGGGCTCTATGGATGTGGCACCTTCCTCTGGTGTCCTCCTTGAATGTGTAATGACTCTTGAGAGTTCTCAGTTCTGACACATCATGGGAGGTATTTGAGCAGAACAATCACATCATGTTTGTTACCATAATGCAACCAATACCAATATCAGTATTTGACACAGTAAATAAAATGAAAATTTTTGTTAAATCGTATTCTGGAGCCTTTGAGCTTATGAGTTACCTCTATGTCCCCATGCCAAAATTCAGAATTAATCAGCAATGTGTACACAACATGAAGATCATAAATGCACCCCCTGAGACCTTTGGCAATAAGAGGTCATTGAGGAATCAGGGAGGTAAGGGGACAGAAGAAGAGTGAAATAGGGTTAGCAGATTTATGAAGATCACCTAAACTCTAGAACCTCATATATGCCAGCGGGTAATACAGGATAAAAGGGTGTATATAAAACAGTACCAACTGTATGCTGTAAGACCATTGGAGACTTTGTACACCTTCTTATAGTAGTATAGAAGAAATAGGTCAGCCTAAGAGTCTTTTACTTGTGGGTATTGCTTCTGACAAGAAGATAGGAAAGGGTGTGGGGTCAAGAGGTAAGTAGATGGATCTAGGGGTACATGGCAAAATAGAAGTAGATTCCCCCCCCCTTTTATCTTGCCTGGTCTCTCAGTGCAGCTGCAGTGTGGAGGGATGCAGGAAAGGGCCCCGCCTCCTCTCGGACCTGGGTCCTCACAACGCAGCTCCAGGATGGGGCTGGGGCCGGCAGGCCGGCCTCAATCCTCTGTGATGGGGATGGGGCTGGGGCCGGCAGGCCGGCCTCAATCCTCTGTGATGGGGATGGGGCTGGGGCCGGCAGGCCGGCCTCAATCCTCTGTGATGGGGATGGGGCTGGGGCCGGCAGGCCGGCCTCAATCCTCTGTGATGGGGATGGGGCCCGGGGTCTGTACCTGACTCCTCACTGCATGGCTCCTTGGTGGAGTGAGCTGGTGGGCCGGCCTCAGTCCTCCACTGCCGCCGGGAACGAGTGGCACCTGGGTAGCCGAGTCGTCTGTGCTGCTCGAGGTGGGTCAGGCCAGTGTGCAGGCCTCAGTCTGCCGCCTCCACTGCCGCCACTGCCGCTGCTGCCACCAGGGATGAAATGGCGCCCAGAGCAGGTGGGTTGTCTGTGCTGTTTGGGGTGGGGCGGGTCGGTGTGCAGACCTCAGTCTGCTGCCGCCTCCGTCACTGCCACTGCTGCCACCAGGGATGGAACGGCGCCAGAGCAGCTGGGTCGTCTGTGCCACTTGGGGTGGGGGTGGGGCCAGTGTGCAGGCCTCAGTCTGCCGCCGCCGCCGCCGCCACCAGCGCCACTGCCACCTCCAGGGATGGAATCAATAGTTTTCTTGTGTATGAACAACAGAACCACTGAGAAATTAAGTAAACAATTCCATTCATAATAACATCTCAAAGCAATGAAATACCTAGGAATCAATGTAATGAAAGTAAGAGGCCTCTACTCTAAAAATTATAACACTCTAAGAAAAGAGAACTAAGGTGATATCAGAAAATGGAAAGGTATCCCTTATTCCTAAGTAGGAAGAACCAATATGAAAATGCCATACTTCCAAAACTCCTGTATAGACATAATGAATTCTGATTGAAATTTCAATGGCACATTTCACTGAAATAGAGAACATGTTTCAGAAGTTCATCTGAAACTGAAGGAGACCTAGAATAGGAAAAACAATTTGAGGCAGTAAAGATAAGATAGCAGGTATAACAATCCCCCACTTGAAACTATACAAACTATATGACCACTGGAACAGATAAGAAGACCCAGAAACAACTGCAGATACTAAGACACCTCATCCTTGACAAAGGACAAAACAACCTCACTTGAGGAAAGATAGCCTCTTTAAAAATGATGCTGGAAAAATTAGGTCTCAATTTATCAAAGAGTGAAACTGCACTCATATCTCTCACATGTAGTGAGCTAAGACCAAATTGATTAAAGATCTAAATATTCAAACAGAAACTCTAGAACTACTGGAAGAAAAGCTAGGTAGAACTCTTGAAAATACTGGCATAGGAAAAGACTTCATGAACAAACCTCTGTTGCTCTTGAATTAGTATGAAGAATCAACAACTGGTATTTATTCCTATTAAAAAGTTCTAGGACCGGAGATTTGGCTCAGTGGTTCCGGTGCCTGCTCACAAGCGCAATTGTCCTGAGTTCAATCCCCATTAACCACATACAATGCTGGGCGTGGTGACTCACACCCACCAGCAATCAATACCACATACCACAATGCCGGGCGTGGTGGCTCATGCCTGTAATCCCAGCACTCGGGAGGCAGAGGCAGGAGGATTTCTGAGTTCAAGGCTTGCCTGGGCTACATAGCGAGCTCAGGGCCAGCCTGAACTACAAAGCCAGACCTTGTCAGAAAAAAAAAAAAAAAACACTTCTACACAGTAGGAGAAACCCCAGCAGAATAGCAGATAACTCATTGTGTTGAAAACTTTTCACCAACTGTTTTTTGGATAGAGGTCTACTACCTAGAATTTACAAATAACTTTAAAAAATTAGACTCCCACAAATTTAAAGGCCCCAATTCAAATGGGATTCTGAAAGCCCCAGACATTTTTCAGATGAAGAAGTTGAATCAGCTAATAAACCTATGAAAAATGTTCAACATCGCTGGTCATTCAAGAAATTCAAATGCAAACAACACTGAGATTTTATCCACCCCAGAAAAAAATCATAATTATGAAGAAATCCATTAATAACAAATACCAGTGGGGTGGTGAAGAAAAAGAAATCCTTCTCCAGTATTGATGGGAGTGTAAATTTGTGCAACCACTGGGGAAATCATCATGGATATTCTTGAAACAGTAGGATTAGCCATGTGTGGTGGCTCACAACTGCAATCCCAACACTTGGGAGGCAGAGACAGGAGGATTGCTGTGAGTTCAAGGCTAGTCTGAGTTACATTGTTAGTTCAGGGCCAGCATGAACTACAGAGAGGGAGACCTTGTCTCAAAAAAAAAAAAAAGTAAAATTAGAGGTCTCATTTGACCTAGCTATTTCCCTGATGGGTATATTCACAAAATAAATAAAAGTACCATACCACAGCAATATATGCATGCCTATGTGTATAATGGGTCAGCTTGTGATAGCTAGGTAGTGGAAATAACCCAATGCCCTCAACAGGTGACTGGATAAAGAAGATGTGTTTGTTTAATAAAATGGAGTACTACACAGTCATAAAGAATGCCATACTCCAGAGATTTAGAGCTAAATGTATGCACATTGAAATCATACTCAAGTGAAATAAGTAGGACACGTGTAAATACTGAATAATTTCTTTGTTTTGGGAAACTAGAAGTATGAATGAGAATCATAATGGACAATAGGTGTATTGAAATAGGAAGAAAATACTTAGAGGAGAATGGGAGCTAAGGAGGGTTAGCAAGGGAAAACAGCATCAATGAGTTGGGGCAGTAGGGTGTATGGACACATCTTGATGTTGTTTACACTGTATATTAAGGTAGAGTAATGAAGTAAAATATATTCTGAGCAACTGCCTGTATGTATATGGATTTGTAAGGACTTGCTATTTTTTTAATGCTTAATGTGTTAATAAAGTAATTAAAATCATAAATGCACAGTTTCCTGTATAGAATAATAACTTTTTAACAAAGTGCTGAAGTTCATTTTATGTCATGTATGTAGATGGCAATTTGGGTGGAGAATGAGGGAAGGCTCTCTTAGGACAGCCAGTGGGGAAAGCTCAGAAATACATTTCATTAAAAGGAGAAAGTTTCAGAACTCTACAGCAAAGGATACAAATGTAACAGGGTACACAAGATAATCTAAAGAGAAGACAGGAAAATAAAAGGTCCATAAATGCAAAATAAGACTCACCACTGAGCACTGCCACCCAAGAAATAATACCTGCAGTAATTCTCAGCAATGACAGTAATGTATGCCTCACCAAGATGAAACACTTTTCTGAACAAGGTTATCCCAAACCAGACACTGAGTATCTGCTGGTGGGAGAGATAACAATACTTGTTTAGAAAAGAGTTGAAATTCAGCAGTTTGCTACAATTGTTCAAAATTCACATTTGTGCCGGGCGTGGTGGCTCACGCCTGTATTCCCAGCACTCGCGAGGCAGAGACAGGAGGATTGCTGAGTTCGAGGCTTGCCTGGACTACATAGTGAGCTCAGAGCCAGCCTGAACTACAAAGCGAGACCCTATCTCAAAAAAAAAAAAAAAATTCACATTTGTAACCAGGAATCAGGAACTTGGTACAATTAATTTCATTGAGAGAAGTCTGTTTTGTTTTGTTTTCTTTCTTTGGCAGTATGAACTAGAGGAAATGATCTACTTGACTGTGAGCCAACTTTAAAGCCAACAAAACAGGAGCTATTAACCTAATTTCATTTACTGAAAGCCAGTGCTAATTTCTAACCTTGTTATAGGCCTGTTAAATTAATCATTTACATTTACTCATAAACCAGCTGGTGTAAGCAGGATTATCCATTGAGTTATTCATTTGTGCCTGTGTTTTTTCTTAATTTCCTCTCCTTCCATACAGATAGTCAAACATAAATATTCCTTGACTCAGTTCATTTTACTATACAGAAATCAGAAGTTTCTTAATGTCTCTTTCTCTTTGTAAATAATAAAATTTATTGAGGACACTGTCTCTAGAGAATGAAAAGCAAGAGCTTCTAGAAATCAGGAAGAAATAAAGGCCAGCAGGTTGTTTCTGTGCACCACTGGGCACTTGTGGTGAGTGGGTGTCAATGCCTTCAGGAAAGGGAAGCCTAAGAACTTAGCATCCAGAAACAAAGAGAGGCAGGGCCTCGGACAGATCCTTCAGTCCCAGCAAGCACACTCACAGCCCAGAGGGACTCAAAAGGAGCCTTTCCCATTGCAGAACATGGGGTCAGGAGCAGCCAGTAGAGACAGATGGACATCCCCATATTTGAGAAGTCACATATTCCTCCCAGGTTCTAGAACCAACTGAATGGGCCCTGACACTGATTAAAATGGAATTTACTTCCTAAGCAAAAGGAAGAAATAAGGTAAATTTTGAAAATAGTTTTAAGATAAGTTAAAGAAAATTTCAGGAGTGCATTTGTTTCCTGCACTCTGAATTTTGCAGATTAATATTTTGGCATGGATTTTTTCATAAGGTTTAATATAATAAATTAGCAGGATATCTTGACAAAGAAATGCGAAAGCTCCATATGGGAATAGTGTTTATTATGAGATTTAGTTGATAGTTGTAAATGTACATGAATATTATGATTTTTGCTGTATTTATACACTTACAGACTATTAGGAAATTTTAGAAAAAATGAACACATGCCTATTTTATTTTGTCTTATTTTTGTTTTAGATTAAACAATATCTATGTCCAAATTTACAAATTGGCCTCTAGATCACACCGGTCCAACACTGGTGTAATTGCTACCAGCACACACACCTTCTGAGCACCTATCTCCAATGTCATGAACAAACTCAAGCCAGTCTGGCCCTCTTGAAAACTGGCAAAATTGAGATGAAAAAATGTTTGCCTTCCTTGGGGGAAAACTGTCTACAAGACATTATTACATTTGAAAAAAAAAAAAAAAAACACTATTTCAGTACATTGTTCGCAGAAGGTTGCTACTCTTTATACCAAACCTCTAGAGGTTGGAGAGCCCTGATCTTGGTTGTTGTTCAGCTCTGCTTTCATCAATCCATGTGTGAGACCTGAGGAAAGAAATTCTGCTAAAAAAAAGAATGAGTTGTTTCCACTGAAATCTCAGTAGAGCAGACACTGGAACAAGCCTATGTCTCATTTCTGGGCCTACACAGAAAATGGACATCATTGTGCTGGACAAAAGAGATTCTCTCTGTGCATTGCTGACTGGGCAGTGTGTGTTGAGGAGAACCTGTGAGACTCAGCACCCTTTCTGGGAAATGGAAGTACAAGGCCCAAAACCTGAAGATGGCACTGTGGTAAGAACCCCAGACCACTGTGGAACACAGAGCACCTGAGACAGAAGGTACTGAAAGGAGCATTTGACAGGAACCAGAAGTGACTGAAATTCCAGCATATTCTCTGAAAGAGGGATAGACCCATGATAACAGAACTAAAAATCAATAGTATTATCAATGCAAAGTTTTCCTTCAGGTTGCTGTGGCACAGAGACAGTGAGTCAATTCAGTGCAGTCATGCTGTATTTGCCACATTTATCTAGTCCCTATCTCTTTATTTCTCCACCTTTTCATCTTCCCTTTTGTTTCATATTTGTTTTTTTAACATGAAGCTGAGCCTCACCCTTGATGGTTATTTTGTGGCACTGATACAGGGAACCAAAAAGGGAGAAATTATTATAACTCCCAATCTACCAGATATCTGAAATATGAGTTCTTGTTCTCTAAAATTGGCAAATGAATTCTAGGAACCATGGAGGTTAAAAATAAGAAAACTTTATTAAGAAAGACAGATGCTGCTTAAGACAGACAGGAGAGACCCAAAAGTGGGTGAGCCCAAAGACCTTATTTCCCAGGGGATATATATGGAACAAAGTCATGAGGTGAGGCAGGTTTAAAGTTGGACCAAACTATAGTCAACCAGTAGTGTTGCAAGTCCAGTTACTTAGATAATACTGATTAAAGAGGGATCCAATGAGAAAGCAAGTCATGTAACAAGCTACAAGGATTTCCAGTCTGAGATCTTACCTGGGGAGTGGAACAAGACCCTGACACCTTTCCTCTCCCAGGCCGACCTTTACTGAGAGTATCGATATCCCATAAAGATGTGGTAGACACTCTTCTTTTGTAATGCTAAATGTATCCTGATTGCTTTTCCTGATTGACTTCTTGATTTTTTTTTTTTGACAGGGTCTTGCTTTATAGTTCAGGCTGGCCCTGAGCTCATTATGTAGCCCAGGCAAGCCTTGAACACAGCAATCCTCCTGTCTCTGCCTCCCAAGTGCTGGGATTACAGGTGTGAGCCACCACGCCAGCACTGTGGTATGTGGTGCTGATTGCTGGTTGATTGCTAGTGGGTGTGGGTGACCATGCCCAGCATTGTTGTATGTGGTTACCGGGATAAAACTCAGGACCTTGCGCTTGCAAGGCAGGCACTGGAACCACTGAGCTAAATCTCCAGCCCTTCTTGATTGTTTTTAAACTGGCTCCTGGAGGGCCAGTCCTCTCTTAACTGCTTGCAAGACACCTAACTAGCTTACCTATCTACAATACTTGCTCCACTTTCTAATCTTCAGTAACATTTCTTGTTTATAACCTCCACTTTAAAATTATCCTATGCTACTTTATCAGTCATCTTTTTGTAAATAACTGATTTGCCTCTCCTCAAGTTGAACAACATGATTTTAATTCCTGTATAGTACCAAATATTTAACAGAGCATTTTAAACCTTGTAAAGGTTTAATAAATGTTCAATGATGAAGCTATTGAAATTACATTGAAGGGTGAGTTAAACATTGTTTATCTCTCAAATATAGAACTATACACATAAACACAATACAATGCTATAAAGTAGCTGTTTGCCCTCTTACAGCTACATAAATGAAAAATTCATAGTCACTGGTACTGGCAATTAAAGACTCCCTGCTGAATTCTGATTCTTTCTCTGTCCACAATGATATGTTGAATTAACACTAATTACCTAGTGGAGATAAAAAGAGGTTTTAGTTTTGTTTGTTTTTAAAATGCTCATAACACCTCAATTTTAAAAAGAGATATAATTCTGTAAGGTAATATAGATCTACTACAGAAAATGAATGCAATATTTTTAATGTTGATTTAAAAATTTTAAAAACTACATTAAACTCTAAATAGTCCCCAAATTACCACACTGATGGCTCACAACTATATTCCCAGTACTTGGAAGGCAGAGACAGGAGGGTTGCTGAGTTTGGCTTGCCTGGGCCACATAGTAAACTCAGGGCCAGCCTGAACTACAAAGTGAGACCCTGTATTAAATAAATAAATAAATAAATTTTACTTCAGAACGAAAGTTTACAATGTTTCAATGTTTCCAAGTCTTCTTGCCTTAGCAGGACACTTCAAACTGGTATCCACCTGGTCTCTCTCTGTGCTTCAGCCCCAGGATCATCTTGTCCTCATTGTGACTTCTGCTTTTACAGTTCCTGGAAGAGGTCCATGCTTTTGTTTTTACCCTCACCCTGCAGGGATAAGAAGAGGTTTACTTGTTTCCTTGCTTCCCCACATATAGTATTCCCCTAATTCAAGGAAAGCAGAAACAACTCTCAAAAAACCTGGGATGGAAAGCAACCATATTACAAATCTGAGAGAACATAATTAAGGCATTGAGTTCAGGGTCAATAGTGGCCCTTCTATACATCCTGAACTCTGTCACTTAGAGAAGGTAATTATTTAATCTTTTTGTTTATTACCTATAAAACTCATGCTGTATAATAGCTGGCACCTAACACATACTTTTCACCTATTTTGTATTTCAGGAAAAACTCTCCTACTGTTTGGGAATGTTTGAAAAAGGGTAAGGCTGTGGAAGGGATGCACTTGGAGAAGTGAGAAAAGAATTATGCACACACCTAATCATAGCCAGCCATTTAATCTTGGTGTTGACTGATGGGAGAGTATTACTTTCTGAGACAGGAACCTAGTGAAAATGACAGGGTCACCCACAGCCTATTGGTTACATAAATAACATCTATGGGTTACTATGAACAATTATCTCTTTTAAACATTTCAAAATATCAGAGTGCTCAGGTCCTGAAGATAGGATTTAGAAGTTCTAGGCATACATGAAGACTTTTCTAAGCCTGCTGGCTGGAAATGTGAATGACCAAGATTCAGGGGTTGAAGAGGAGGACAAGTGGCAGAGAAAGGAAAGGTACATATTAATTTTATAAGAAGGCAATATGAATGCATTCTCATGCAATAACTCAAGTAAAAAATAGCATACTTTTATTTCAAATAGCCTTTCAGAAATGAGCAATTGGTACTAAAACTTAAGTACAGAAATAAGCAAATGAAATACATCATTGTTTTTATATTGTTTCTTTGGAACATTAATCATTAATTCTAATTCTTTAAGTTATACCAGTAGAAATATGGTAAAAGTTATAAAACAATTATGATATAAAATATTTTTAAGAATGTGCAAAATAATTTATGGGCTTGTATTTATTTTCATCATATTTCATTCATGAGTACCTTTATTTTTTCCTTCTTGAGCAATCTTCCTTTGGCTTGACTTAGATTACTGGATCCAACTTGGAATACTTGGATTACTGGATTCTTCTCTTCCTAGTGAAAGATTGTTTTGATCTGATTGAAATTTGTTATTTGACTTTAGTTATTAGAATCTCTTTATGAATATTGTGATTATACCAGCATATTTTGTTAGTGCTAAAAGAAGAAATGTAGCTCTCCTTGTTTGCTGCTTTTTAATAAAATGGGTCATAACAAAAGTAATATATTTCCTGTTATAACTAAATTTAACTAGCTTGAACATTTTAGAAATGAAATAGCAAAGTTCAGGAGCACTATTTGAACTACATATAGTAGCATTTTCATGTCACATTACCATATCAGAACCATTTTTCTTATTGCTATGCACCAATCACTGTGTTTAGCATTTTTCCAGTATTATCTAATTTAATATTACAGCAAACAATATTGAAACTATTATTTCAACAAAGCACTTCACCTGATCAATATTATGTGGTTACTAAGTAATGAAGTAAATCTTGAATTTGAGCTTTTTTGTTTTAATTGAATTTTTTATTGGTACATTTTATATACATCTCACAATCACACATAACATTTGGGAATTTGTACCAGTATATGACACAAGTTAATTCTCATTTTTACCCATTTCCCTACCCACCCACACTTCCCCATCCCCTATATACATGCTCTTTTATTTACTTTCAGAATCATATTTATTCCTTCCACTCATTACATTCCCACACCAAATTTCCTTTGGAAATTTCCCATTCTATAAAAACTGTCATACTTTCTAGAGCTCATTTACATCTACAGGTGCTCATGTCAATGAGAAAGTCTGGTATTTGCCTATCTGTGATCTATTTATTTCACTTATTAGTGTGTCCTCCAGGTGTATCCATTTGCACATAAGTAAATGAATCTTGTAACTCTTCATGGAAGAATGAATTTGAGCTTTTAAAGCCTTCATCTCATCCTAAAGTTATGACTGGTCTAGTAACATGTACATTTGATATCTGCTAATTTGTAATATTCCACTAATATATTTAATACATTTTCTATACTACTTATATTAACACTCTATCTCTTTTCATTGTGACTTTTTTTCTATTTTGTTATTTGTGAAAATAATCCCATTAAACTTATCAGTGCATTCAAAATATTTGTGAGTGGCATGCCTGTCATCAGATCCAGACCAGAAGTCCATGGGACCTACATTCCTGTTTGAGTGAGCCTGGATAGGCAATTAAAGGTTGCACAATGACTTCCACTGCTGTCTAGCAGCCTTCCTGTCATCACATCCAGACCAGAATTTGTGAGACTTCCATTCCTATTTGGGTGAGTCTGAGTAAGTGCCACTTAGGTTGGGCAGTGACTTTTGTTGCTGGCCAGCATAATAGAAATGAGAAAAAAAATTCAGGACACAGATACAAAGATCATCAGTGCAAGGGAATTCAGGGAAAAAGGGAAATGAAGCAAACTAAAGCTTAATCACCAGAACTCGCTGAGCTGCTAACAAAAGCAGATATACTAAAATGGAAATAAGAACTAATATCTGGAATGAAAACAGATGTTGTTCACAGTGAAAGATATGATTAAGGGAGAGATCAGGGACATAATAGAATATGAGATAACAAAAGCAATGGAACCTTTAAAACAGCTTCAAGCAGAGATGCAGGTGATCAAAAATAAGAGTGAAAGTTTGTGAAGGAGGATGAATGAAGCCAAGGACCAAATTTCAGACCTAGAGGACAAGATCACAGCAATTGAACAGGAAGAGAATAGATTATAGAAAATGGCAAGGGACCATGAGAAATTGATCCAGTAACTCCTAGAAGAATCAAAGAAGAAGAATATAAAACAGATAGGAATCACTGGAGAAACAAGAGACAGTGCAAAAGACACTAAAAACTGTTCAGTTCTAGAATGAATGATAGATTTTATGAAATAGGAAGCATTCAAAGGAAATGTGGTAGGGGAAGTAATGAGGGGAAAGAATAAGTGTGATTAAAAAAAAGAAAGCACATGTATATAAGGGATGGGGGATTGTGGGGTGAGTAGGAATATGGGTAAAAATGAGAATTAACTCATATTGTATACTGGTACAAATTCCCCAGTGTTGAGTGTGATTGTGAGCTCTATATGAAATGTGCCAATAAAAAATTAAAGGCCGGAGATTTAGCTCAGTGGTTCCAGCACCTGCCTCACAAGCGCAAGGTCCCGAGTTTGATCCCGATAACCACATACAATGCTGGGTGTGGTGACTCACACCCACCAGCCATCAATAACACATACCACAGTGCTGGGCATGGTGGCTCATGCCTGTAATCCCAGCACTCCAGAGGCACAGGAGGATTGCTGAGTTTGAGGCTTGCCTGGACTACATAGTAAGCTCAGGGCCAGCCTGAACTACAAAGTGAGACCCTGTCTCAAAAAAAAAAAAAAAAAAAAAAAAAAAAAAAAAAAAAAAAAAAAAAAAAAAAAAAAAAAAAAAAAAAAAAAAAAAAAAAAAAAAAAAAAAAAAAAAAAAAAAAAAAAAAGAATGCAATTAAAAAAACTGCTCAAAGATACAATGGAAGAAAACTTCACAGGAAAAGAAAAGGAACTGGTAAACCAAACAAACAAAAAAACTATAACTAAGGCATAACTAAGATAACTAAGGTCTCCAAAAAGCTGTGATATAAAGAAATATAAAGAAATTTACAAAAGATATAAACAAATTTACACCTAAGCATATAATTATCAAGATTTCAGATATCCAACAAAAGAATGAAATACTGAAAGCAGTTAGACCAAAGAAAGAAAAAAAAGAAAAAAAAGGGAAGCCCATCACAATCACAGGAGAATTTTCAATGGAACGAGAGCCTGGAGTGAAGTGTTCCAAGTCTTGGAGGGAAATAAACTCCAACCTAGATTGATTTATACTTCAAAATTATCTTTCACAGTCAATTGAGAAATAAGATACTTCCATGATAAAGAACACCTGAAAAAATTTTCAAATACAAACTCACACTCTAAAACATTCTAAAGAATATATTGAAAAAAAATGAAGTTTACAAACTCATGAGACCTAGCAGAGTGAATTTATTGGACAAGACAAAGAATTGAATGGAAAGGAAATATTAAAGAATACAAGAGCCAAGAACAGGAAAATATCATGACAGATATAAATGAGGCCATATAGTCATAACTATTAATGTCAGTGGGCACAACCCACCAATTAAATACACAGATTGGCAGAATGAAGAAACAAGACCCTAGAATATGCTGCAACAAGAAACCCACCTAATTCAGAAAAAAAAAGCTGTAGGCTGAAATTAAAAGGATGGAACACAATTCTCCATGTGACAGGAAAACTGCAAAAGAACGGGAGTGACTATTCTATTTGCAGACAAAAGAGATTTCAAATCAAAGATGATTAAGAGAGACAAAGGAGGACACTACATCCTTGTACAGGGAACAGTTTAAGGGAAAGAGATGACAATCATAAATATTTATGCACCAAATTCCAGTGCACTCAACTGTATAAAACAATTATTAATGGAGAATGAAAGCCAGATAAGCAGAAATGCAATAGTAGTAGGAGACTTCAACACCCCAGTGACACAACTAGACAGAACAACTAGACAAAACATCAACAATGAAATACCTGACCTGAAACAAACTTTGAAACAAATGAAGTTAATAGATGCTTATGGAGTATTTTACCATACAAAAATCAGAACATACATTGTTCTTACCTGCTCATGGGTCACTCTCCAAAATAGACCAGATTATAGTTCACAGAGTATGTTTAAGTAAATGTAAATCAATTGAAGTTATTCCCTGTATACTGTCAGACCATAGTGCCTTGAAATTGGAGCAGAATAGCAAAAGAAATTCCAAAATATTCACAAACACATGGAAATTGAACAATACTCTACTGAACAACAGATGGGTAACAGAAAATATTACAGAAGAAATTAAATAGTTTTTAAAATTAAATGATAATTACACTACAATCAATATACAGGAATTTATGGGACACAGTGAAGGCAGGTCTATGAGGGAAGTTCATAGCAGTAAGTGGCTACATAAGGAAAATAGAGCAAGCTCAAATAAAATATCTAATGCTGAACCTCAAGCCACTAGATAAAGAGGAATAAGACAAACCCAAAGCTCATACCAAAAAGTTTATAAAGATAGAGCAGAAATCAGTGCAATAGAGACTAAGAGAATGCCATAAAAAATTAATGAATTGAAGAGTTGGTTCTTTGAAATGATAAGCAAAATTGACAGACACTTCTTTGAATTGATAAGCAAAATTGCCAACCTTATCATGCAAAAGAAGCAAAAGGCTCAAATCCATGCTATTAGGAATGAGAGGAGAAAATCACCACGGATCCAGCACAAGTCCAGAAGTTAATAAGCACCTACTTTGAAAATTTGTACTGTAATAATAGAAAATGTAGAAGTGAGTAGATTTCAAGATACATATGAACTTTCAAGGTTAAGCAAAGAAGATATAAAAATTTTAAACATCCTAATATCAATCTGTAAAACTGAAAATGCAATTAAAAACCTACCAACAAGTGCCGGGTGTGGTGGCTCATGCCTGTCATCCCAGCACTCGGGAGGCAGAGACAGGAGAATTGCTGAGTTCAAGGATTGCCTGGGCTACATAGTGAGCTCAGGGCCAGCCTGAACTACAAAGTGAGACCCTGTCTCAAAAAAAAAAAAAAAAAAAAAAA
>PVIC010044830.1:0-14858 GCA_004025085.1 Thryonomys swinderianus
CTCTGAAAAGTGTCTGTTCATTTCAGATGCCCATTTTTGAACTGGGTCTTTAAATTTGGGGTACTGATTTTTTTAAAGCTTTTTATCTATTCTATATAGTAGCCCTTTGTCTGAGGAATTACTGGTAAAGATTTTTTCCCATATTTTTAGTTGCCTTTTTGCTCTGCTGATGGTTTATTTTACTGTTTAGAAGCTTTTTAATTGAAAGAGATCCCATTTGTTGATTTCTTCTGATAGTTCTCATGCTATAGAGGTTTTGTTCATGAAGTCTTTCCCTAAGCCAATGTCTCCAAGAGTTTTATCTAACCTGTTTTGCAGCAGGTTTAGTGTCTCTATTTTAATATTTAGGTCTGTCATCCACTTTGATTTTAGTTTAGTACACGGTGAAAGAGATGGATCTAGCTTCAGTCTTTGGCGGGTTGAAACCCAGTTTTTCCAGCACCATTTGCTAAGAGGGTATCTTTCCTCCTTTGAGGTTGTTTGGCTCCTTTGTCAAAGATGAGGGGGCTTAGTGTATCTGGCATTGTTTCTGGATCTTCTAATCTATTCCACGGATCCTCAGGTCTGTTTCTTTCCCAGTACCATGCCATTTTTAACACAGTGGTTTTGTAGTAAAGTTTCAAGTTGGGGAAAGTGATACCCCTGCCACGTCCTTGTTTCCTAGAATTCCCTTTGCTATTCTAGGTCTCTTGTGGTTCCAGATGAATTTTGGATGCATTTTTCTAGATCTGTGAAATATGCTGTTGGGATTTCAATTGGGATTGCATTGAATCTATGTAGTAGCTGTGGGAGTAAAGACATTTTGACAGTGTTGGTTCTTACTATCCAGGAACAAGGATGTCTTTCCATTTTCTGATATCCTCTTCAATCTCCTTTTTTAGAGTGTTGTAGTTTTTAGAGTAGAGGTCCTTTACCTCCTGTGTTAGATTAACTCCTAGATACTTCATTTTTCTGGATGCTTTTGTAAAAGGGACTGAGTCCACAATTTCTTTCTGTATCAATCCATTATTTGTGTATAAAAATGCGATTGATTTTTAAGCATGGACCTTATATCCAGCTATGCTACTAAATTTGGTGATTAAGTCTAGCAGTTGTTTGGTGGAGTTTTTAGGGTCTTCTAGATAGAGTGCCATGTCATCAGCTAATTCTTTTGTGCATATTTTTTAGCAGGGGAATAACAGAGTCAAATGGACCTCTAATCCTAGTTTTTTGAGGAATCTCCACATTGACCTCCATAGAGGTTGTACCAGTCTACATTCCCACCAACAGTGGAGAAGGGTTCCTTTTTCTCCACAGCCTTGCCATCATTTGTTGCTGGCTAATTTTTTGTTTTGTTTTGTTTTGTTTTGTTTTTTTTTAGATAGGGCCTAGCTTTGTAGTTCAGGCTGGCCCTGAGCTCACTATGTAGCCCAAGCAAGCCTGGAACTCAGCAATCCTCCTGTCTCTGCCTCCTGAGTGCTGGGATGACAGGCATGAGCCACCATGCCCGGCACTGTGGTATGTGGTATTGATGGCTGGTGGGCATGAGTCACCATGCTCAGCATTGTATGTGGTTACCAGGATCGAACTCAGGGCCTCGTGCTTGCGAAGCAGGTGCTAGAACCAATGAGCTAAATCTCCGGCCCTGTTGCTGGCTAATTTTGAGATAGCAGCCATTCTTTGTGGAGTGAGATGAAATCTCAGAGTTGTTTTCATCTTCATCTCTCGAATGACCAGCATTTTTAATGGTTCAGTGTCATGAACTTTCCATGCAGTCATAAAATCAGAGGCCCTCAAGTTAATTCCATCTGCAAATACACAGAATAGTGGAGGAGTGCTGTTAGATGAATCATGTTGCTCCTGCAGATCTCTAAACCATCACCACACTTTTTTTTTTTTAAGCTGCATAGCTTTGCTCTCCTCTGTGATGCTGTTGTACCTTGGCACCAGCTGACTATGGACTGAGAGGTGACCCCCAAATGAACTTCTCTTTCCTTTAAGTTTGGGTGGCATGCATTTTTTCCCAGCTATGAAGAAAGTGACTAAGATAGCACTGAGTAGTCTTTGTGATTTCTTTAGTGTTTCACATTTTTTTTCTTTTTGTGAATAGGGAAATGGCAAATGTGTTGTGTGATTATGAAAGCGAATCAAATTTATCTCCATTTCTGGATCTGAAAAGTAGGGATAATACTAGTCCCACTGCAATAAGTTTATTGTGAGTCTTAAATTAACAATTACATTTAAGTCCCACGGCATAATCTTGGCACATTTTAAGTGGATGATATATGGATGTTATTATTAGCTGTAAGACATACTTCCTCAGGCTTTTCACCTAGCTGTTGCATTCTGTTGGCTACCATAACTATGAGCCATTACTTATCCTTCAACACATAGTGATTGACACCATTCTCCTGACTCCTGTAAGGCTACTTCCTATTACATGGCAGCCACTGTGCTGGATGCAGAGTGGTGAGTAAAACAGATATGGTCCTTCCCCTCATAGAACTTTCAGTACATTAGTAGCAGACAGATAATTATATAATATAGAGCTAAATGCCCACAAATAGTTTGCTAACTGATATGCAGAATGAGAAATTCATCTTGCTGAATAATACTTAAGGAAACCCCGGGCAGGTGGGTGGTAGGACAGACAGTAAAACATTTTAGATGAGACTGGATATGTAAGTGATGGGTACCAGGCAACATAATTTGAAACCTCTAAACCAGGGGAAAAAAAAAACCCTTGAATATATCGGCACTGTGCACCATGGAAACATAGCATTGTACAATAAAGCGACCACAAGTTCTCGGATCACAAAGACTGGAACTTCAGTCTCAAATATCTATAATTTATTCTGAACTTTGAGCAGTTTAACCCTGCAAGCGTGACTCTCCTTAATTTATAAAATGAGGTTGGACATGACTAATCTTACTGGTGGCCACAAGGGTTATTGAAAAATGATGCAGGCAATGCATTCTCAACACAAAGCTTGGTACAGAGGAAGCACTAAATAAACATGATCTTTTATTATTGGCAAACCTTATTCTACTCTCTAAGGATTGTACTTGGCTTTCATGTTGCTTTGCTAATGACTCGTTACGTTTCTTATTCCCTTACTGCAAAGTTGTTCCAGACAGAAAAAGTTACTTGTGTTTGTTTTCTTGGTTAAAAAAAAGAGAAGTTACGTCAAGCGTGGTGGTTCATGCCTGTCATCCCAGCACTCGGGAGGCAGAGACAGGAGGATTGCTGAGTTCGAGGCTTGCAGGGGCTACATAGTGAGCTCAGGGCCAGCCTGAACTACAAAGCGAGACCCTGGCTCAAAACAAAAAGAGAGAGAGAGAAGTTACTGAAGTCGTAACAGAGACAATTGAATGTCTTCTATGTACTGACAAGACAGTAGTCATTCACACCTTGACACTTTGCAACGTACTCGTAGGGAGGTACTGCTATCCATATTTCAAAAATATATAAAGCAGCTTGTAGAGAGGGATTAACGATGTGAGCTCAAGGTCATACTGTGAGTAAGTAGCTGAGCCACGACTGCAAGCTGTGGCTCCCTTCCTCACAGGCTCTGCGTTGCTCCGGACTCTGCACCTTTGGCGGACTTGATAAGGTGTCTAGTCTCTCGCTCTGCGGCCCCTGTGCTGCTGCCGTAGTCTCCTTTCAGCCTCGCGGCTCAGTTCCATCCCCCTCTTCTACCTTGGCTTCTTTGACACTGACTTCATTCTCTTCCTAAACTACACAATCTTAGGTTGACTTGAATAAACTTTCCTTTAGTCTTGGTTGAGTTTACAAACCTGAGGGCCACCAAGCAGTGTCCTAATGGGGCTTTATTCATCTCGGTGGATGGAAGCAGACAGCATCTGACCTAACTTACTTTGACATTTACACGGAAAAACAGCACGTTGGGCACAGGGAGTGATACGATTTCCATCTCCATCAACTCTGTTACGTATTGGCTTATGAAAACAATTTAAAGTTAAAAGCAAAAGACTGGTTTTTTACCAAAGCAAGGTCATAGCAGTTTAAATGCTTATGGAGATTATCAATAAACCTAGTGCAGGGTCAGATTTGCCAGCCTTGAGATTGAATAGCAGATTATTCAGGGCTCTCATGTTTATTCAACTGCTGTTGCTTTGTGCATAGCGGAAATCCAGGTGATATTTTATATCCAAAATTTCTTTTCAGGCATTCCAGTCACTTAGAAATGTCTTTCCCAAAAATTAAAAGAGGAAGAAAGAAGAGGCTTGTCAGACAGTTTAAGCAGAATGCCAAAAGCGAACCCTTCAGTCTGAATTCAAGTCTCATCTTTGCAAAAAGCAATAGCTTCTTTGTAGAGCGGGCATCCTAATTATGGCCACTAATTTCCAAACAGTCTATAATGAGGCAAATTATTCACAACTAATGTAACTTCGAGTGCATTAAAATCATGGGTTCTAGCAAGGGAAGTTTTTCCATGAAATGGTCTCAGTTTTCTTAGTAATGGAATTAATTGAAAGATTGTACAGAAGATCACTAGGTGGTAGAAAAGATAGACAGCTGCCTTCAGGGACTCTTTTCAGGAGTAGAATGTCCCCCTGTCCAAGGTCCCTCTCCAATGAGGGGCTGAGGAAAGATTCGGCTGAGCACAGTTTAGAAACTATTTGCTTAAATGACTCCAAAATGTGTTTATAATTAAAATGTGTTAACAGTGAAATGTGTTTCTAATTAAAAAGAAAAGAAAGTAAAATGTATCCACAAAGTAAAGTCTTCTGTAAGTATGAAACAACTTTCTTCTTTCCATCCGAGCTACATTTCATTTGCACAGCTAGGAGCTCCTCTTCATTCGTCTCATTTACACAGACTCTCATTGCCAGTGGCGATTACGCACACTTCGGTTCACAGCGACAGCCTGACCATCTCACGCCGTGCCCCTCCCCACACAGCAAACTTAGAGGTTTTAGCCAGCTCTCTCCAATGTGAGGCACACTGTGGCTGACCCTGCGCACAAGATCACGGTATTTGAAATAGGAAGCACAGAGCAGCCAGTTCAGGATCCGGGGCAGAACATCAGCAGTGCCGTGATTCTGCAGCCGGATGTTTTTAATAGCTGGAATGGGCATTTGGTGTTGCTCTAGACTTCCGCGTGCCGGAAACTGGATAAAACATGGTCACATTTTGTCTGACAAAGAGCTTAGAGGGAAAAAATGCAAACTGTGAAAGTAATGAATTGATGGTGGTTACTGTATTTTACAAGGTGGTTTGATTTATGTGAATTCACCTCATCAGCTAAATTTACATCATTTGTGTTCATTATGCTGTGGTCAGCTTGGATGAATATCTTTAGAACATCAATGAAACAAAGTTTAAGCAGTTAGGTTTTCTGAGATGATCAGTGTTCACTAAGTAAGCAAGACTTATGTTTGCTTGTATTACAAGGAGCTAATGAACTGTTCTCTACTTGGAAAAATCACTGAGTATATATTTTTTTGAAAAGTCATTGCAGTAAAGTAGGTGGTTTTGCTAAGAGCTAACCTGTTTCCTTAACCAACAGGCCATGAGTTAGGCTGTAGTGAGAAGCTACTCAGAGAATCAGTTCTTGAAGCAACATGTATACGTGACGTGATGAGGCTTTCTAGGCTATTTAAAAAGTATACATTACCTGACATCAGTTACAGATGTGTGTTTTAACTGAAGGTAACAGGAACAAAGGAGAGCATATAACATGCTCTATAAATTTATTTCAGGGAAAAAGAAGTGAAATTTGAAATAAGGCTGTGGGAATGCTCTCATAATTGTACTAGACTTGCTGTATATATCAGGAGGCCAACATTTTTGAACAGCTAACCAACCAAATTCTGAAGAAAAACACATCTTTTGGTGAACTACTATTAAAACATAGTGACTTGGAATTGTTCGCATAAAACAGCCATCTTTGTAAATCTGTGAATATTATCCTTTCATCTTAGAATTACATGTAGGTATAATATGCTATGTATGTACAAATTGTATAGCTATCTAACCGGATTACTGATAGTACAGCTACATGTATGTATAGTTATCAGTGTGCTGCATTTTAACAATTTACACTGTTACATAATATGAACTCATATCTCATACTAATATTTTATTTTCCTGACTACTAATAGACATCTGAACATCTATGTGTATATGTGCAGATGTGTATATTTCTTTAAATAATGCTCAAGAAATCCAGATAGTTGAAATCATTAGGTATAGCTAATTGTTGAGAGAAAAGCAATTGTATTAGCTTTTTTCTAAAAAGCAACTAAAACGGCACAAGTTGGTTCTCATAATGTGAGAATGTGTCTGTGTATTACTTGGCCCAATCTGACTAAATTTTCGGTTGGAGAGTTAGAACTAGTGTCAGCAGCATCTCCTCCCGCGGCTCCGGGACAATCAGCTAAGGCGACAGTGGAGCCGAAACTGCAGGTGCCTGAGTGAGCTGTGCCCAGAGAAGAAATCATGTGCTTCTGGTTGGCAAACCAAGGAAACCTCAAAATGCATTTGCAAAGGTGCAACGTAAAGCCAGGGCTCAGATTCCTGAGAGCATCAAGGACAAAACAGTCAAAGGAATGAGTATTACGGTATATCAGCCTGAAACAATGCAAGTAATAAGACGCCCTTTACCTCGCACATGCTCTTCCTTCACCCTCCACGTGAGTGGGAGTGTAGATATGCTCCAGCTCTAACTTACTCAGCTGTGACTGCCTCTGGTAAAGTGGGTGGGGAAAGGGGCCTATCGCAGAGTCTTTAGCTTTGTGTTATAACCAAAGAATCTGTGTAAAAATTGCGTAGTCATAAAAGAAACAAAATATTCAGCAGTCACTGGGTAAGATCTCCTGAGATTTGCTTCTGAATAATATCAGGTGATCTAGAATCGAGCTCTTATAAAGTGTTTTCTGGAAGTCCTCAGGTTTCCATAATATGGAAATTACAAATCTCTCCTCTACATTATTTTAGAAAGAACATGTCCCAAGTATCAGAGTTTTAAAAAATACTTTCCAAATGACTATACAAAGTCTTGGTAATACAACGGGGTATTCAGAACCAGGGTACAGAAATTACTAAAAATTTTATAAAAGTGGACCCAACTGACCATGAATAAAATTTTTAGTTCTAAGAAATTAAGTATTTTGACAAAAATGCTTTCATCTGATCCTAACGATATTAACTCCACTGTCCCACAAAAGGTCTCTAGTGACTGCAGGCCTATAGTCCTGAGAAAATTACGTCAATTTTGAGAAGACGCTGTTTTAGCATCTACTGCAGGTGGGCAGGGAACGAAAATGGCACAAGTCGGTTCTCAAAATGTGAAAATGTGTCTGTATGTTACTTGGCCCAATTTGACTATTCAGTATTACAAGAGTTTTTCCTTAAATTTTACTCCTTAAGTTATAACTTAAGGCCTATTTTAAACACGTAATGTATTCTCTCAATTTCTCTGTGAATTTCCAAAAATGGTAGCTAATATTAAATTATATGTAAGATTTATAAAACATTTATACAGCTATTATCTCATTAAATTGTATCAACTTGTGATGGGAGTACTGGTAGTATCCCATGTTTTTACAAAACGTGGAACTGGGGAAGACATACTTTATCTAGTTGTACACCTATTAAGTGGTGGAGCCATTTGCTCATGCTTCTAGTATTTCTGATGAGAGGAGCAGTGAGTTCATTTTAACTCACGACTTTCCAGTATTTCCCCGTGATGGGGAGTGTCTTCCTAGACAACCACAGCAACTACTACTATTTGGCAAGCACCGTTCTAAGTGCTTAATATGTACTTTATGGGTCAGGGATTTAGCTTAGTGATGTCATGCCTGCCTCACAAGTGCAAGGTCCTGTGTTTGATTTTCAGCACACACACACACACACACACACACACACACACACAATGTATTTAGTAATATACTCCTCACAACAACTTTTACATAAGTACTATTATTTGTTCATTTCAAAGATGACAGTGAGTCCCGGAAATTGAATAGTTTCTCTAATGTTACACATATAGACAGCTACTCAGGCTCCCTTTGTCATGACATTGTACAGCTGGTCACTGGAACTGAAGACTAGTCCTTGGTGCCATACCTAATTTATCACTCAGATTTGGCCTTAATCTGACTGGCTGTTGAACTTTATTGACCAACCCGCACATCCACATGGTGTATGATCAAAAGATCTAATTTAGTAGTCATTCAATGTCAATGAAGAAAAATTAAAAACATGTTCACACTCACTATCATTTACTTCTTAAAGGTTCAGAAGACTTAATCAAGAGCTCTTTTAGTTGTAGGTATAAGGCAAGCCACGTAGGGGCAAATTTCAACACCCAGAATAGCTCCATCAGTATTAGTTTGCCAGTATACTAGAGCAACACACATTCACTAGAGAAACTACAGTGCATTGGTAAGGCATATAGCACTTAGGTCTGATTGTATCTCTATTTCGAATTCAGATCATGCCACCTAAAGAATCACACTGTTCTTCACTCTTCTCCCCCCTTGTCTTTGCTTTCCCTTATGTATATACAGAGAGAGAGACAAACAGACAGACAGAGAGGCAGAGAGAGCTTTTTGTTTTTGTTTTTTTGAGACAGTGAATTGCATTGTAGTTCAGCCTGGCCCTGAACTCACTATGTAGCCCAAGCAAGCCTTGAACTCATAGCAGTCCTCCTGGCTCTGCCTCCCGAGTGCTGGGATGACAGGTGTGAGCCATCATGGCCGGCACTGTGGTATGGTAACAGGGATCAAACTCCAGACCTTATGCTTGTGAGGCAGACACTGGAACCACTGAGCTAAATCCCCGGCCCCGAGATTGTTTTTTAAGTGACAATTTAGTCTATACAATTGTAGAGGCCAAAATGTCTGGTGATCTAAAGTGTGCAAACTTTGGACCCAGGAGGGTTCATGGTATAGATCTAGCTGGAATCAGAACTAGAAGAACTATTAGATAGTTAAGTTCCACTTTGAGTGGCAGCAGACTCAAGACTGAAATAGCCAATGGTCTGAGACTCTGAAGCAGCAAGAAAACAATGTCACAGCTCAGAGCAGGAAGTGTTGCCTTTTTCTCAAGGTCACATCCACATTTTTGTTCTACTTGAGCCTTCAAATGATCATATGACAGGAACCCACATTAGGGAGGGCAATCAGTCTACAATTCAAGGGTTAGTCTCATCAAAACACCTTTACAGACACACTCAGAAAAAATGTTTGACCAAATATCTGGGCACTCCCTCGTCAAACAAGCCAACACATAAAATTCAGCAGTGCAGGATTATGTATTGAATAAAAGAGATACCTTTAAATAGCAATCACATTCTGCACAGAGAGGTGGTTCATGCTTCAGGAAGCATAGCACCCAGATCCTGAGGATATTCGATTTATGTACAACATTTTTTTATCTCATTCTGGGGTTACAGACTTGAAAAATTTACTAATGAAGCAAAATGATAAAGAGATTCACTTGTATCCTTTTAATTATTCTTGTCTCTTCTGTTGTTTTTTATTCCCTCTATTCCTGTTCCTCCCCTCTTCCTTAATCTGTGTCTTCTGGTCTCTTCCCCCCTCTTCCTTTCTAGCCCAAAGGTTTAAGTTAAAAAAGTTTAAGTTAAAATGATCTGTGGCATATTCTTACTATGTATGTTTCTCCCTTTCATGCTATTGCAATAGGATGGTGAATGGACCTTTCTAAGAGCAATGGAAAACTTGTCTTTTGCTTAACAGTTAAGGCTACAAATCTGAAAATGAGGGGAGATAAATGCTCCTATCTTCTAAATAATTTTTGCTAGACACATTCCTATAATATTAATAGGTTTGGCATGCTAACATCTCCTTCTAGAGGTGGTTTCTAGGTTCTTTCTGGCCTGAGCAAAGACTTGGTCGGGACAAACGCAGGTAGCAAGATGTCACCGTCACTAAATGTAGGGAAAGAAACAGGCTCTGCAGAGAGAGTTTGGGCTGAAAACATAGGAAAAGACGTGCAGCCTACAGGGTGAGAGGGGACAGCTGTGACAGAGCACAGCAGCAGAGAGCTCGACGGTCATCACCCGCTCCTCAGGCTGATGTCAAGTCTAGGGTGCCCCATTCAAACCTGCTCGAGTTCTGCCAAGTCCGTACGCAAGGCTTTCAGAACCATTCTGTGCAATTAACCAGATATGAACACTTTCCTAGCCAGCCTGCCACAGCCTAATCTTGTGCCTCAAGAAGACTTAACACAGTGTGATTAGTGGACCCTGTAAACCTCATCATTACTCCCAGCTATGAGAGAAGACTAGAAAATCCTGAATTTATTGAGTTAGGTGCATTCATCTAAGTGGGGAATTAACAGGAGGGAGAAGGAGGCCTATGGTCAGCAGGCCTAGGAGGAGGGTAGGAGGAGTGTAGATTTTCATTTTCCCTTTCTTGATCCCCAGCTGTGGGAAGGCCCTCTACGAGAGTCACTTAGAGCAACCGGTGCTGTCTGCAACTGGGGAGACATAGGATTCTTCAGCTGGGTGCTTGCTCAGCTACAAAAAATAAATAGATAAATAAGCAAATAAAAGCTGGAGCATTAATTACCCTCATGCTGACAGAAGAATGAGGCATGATAAGACCTTACTCGAGAAGCTTCATGTGTGTCTCTTATTTGGCAAAAAGGCAAACACACATCCATTTGTTTTTCCTTCCTCCGTAGAGAGTAGCAAAGTTCGTTTGACGCTTCTGTAGTGCGGAGCAGGACAAGAGAGCATCGCCAGGCTGCCTGCACATTACTACCTGCTGTAGCAGGAATAAGGAAGTTTCATGACCAAATAGTAGATGTCATTGAAGGTGACCAGGTTGAGTCATCCTGTTCCTAAGATGACGATCTTCTAGGGAAACAGGACCTGGGGTGTAATTTCAGGGACAATGCGGTGGTGGGGGGGGGATTGTGTTACAAAGATTTGGTAAAAACATATTTTTCCCACGCTTTGAAAAAGTATGGAGTGGTACGGTGCCTATAGGCCATGTTCTGAAAAGCTTATATATGTGGCCCACAATGGAGATAGCATTTGGTTACCAGCTACACGCAACATTTATAATGAGGCTTAAAACAAAAATTCCTACAGCTAAGTAAATAATCTTCCTTTTCTGTCTTCTCAACAACCTCTTCTACCTTGATTCTAAGGAAGGTTATAAAATAATGGAAGCAAAGCCAATCACAGAGGCCGTTTTCCTTTCTCAACTTTAGGCCCCTAAACCATAGGGCAGATCTGAACTAGATGAAAGACAAGAGTACAGGAAATGGGAGAGGCTTTGTATTACATAGAAAATTAAGCTTCTTTGGTTTTGAAAGGCTAGAATGGAACACAGGACCTCATATATGATAAGCAAGTGCTCTCCCACTGACCTGTGTTCTTCAGTCCCAAAAGTGAAGTTTTTATTTGATCTGGGCTTTCAAATACTTGAAAATGACTCATGTGGCTTTTTGTTGTTATTGTTAATGATGTGACGAGATGTCTGCTGAATGAGTATGTTTTAGTAGTAAGGCAAGGAGAGCCATCAGGTAAGGTAAAGAACGGTACTTGGAGGAAAAAGTCATTTACTATTTGTGCTTTATCAACTTCGACACAGTCAGTAAAGTGGTACATTTGTGGGAGCAAGGTCTGGATATTTGCATTAGTCTGTCTTGTGATACTGTAGCAAAACACAAGTGGTTGGGTATTTTATAAGTGAAAGTTTTTTAAGGTATAGTTTTGGCAGTTGAAAGCTGATGATTAGGCGGCCCTACCTTGTTACTCTTTGGCAAGGCCCCACTGACTGGCATAATATCATGGCTGAGTGAGATGTGAGGCTGAGCTTGCTCTCAACAACCTGCTCTCATGGGAACTAATTTAGTCCTATGAGTACTACGTTCGTCACTTCTGAAGCTGGCGCCCTCGTGACCTATTAGCCATCTACTACACCCCTCCTTAAATGTCCAACACGTCTTAGCACTATTCCTTCAGGGGCCAAGCTTCCACGGTAAACCATGCATAAACAATAGGAAGGGTGTGCTAGGGGAGGGGAAGATCTGAGAGAGAAACTGACTGCAACCTGTCAGTGTGACTTACTGTGGGACACCATACAGAATCCAGACACTTTGTTGTCACCTTGAAGAGTAGGTCTTATATAATTGCACCCTTGGGGAGATTATTTTCCCAACTGTAAGAGAAATCACTATCCAAAGTTGAGATTAACTTGGGAAGTAATATTGGATCATGGTCTTGGAAAAATGGCCATGACACATGGTCTGAGAACTATGAGTTGATGGAATCTCTGAGAGGCCCAGCCTTGGAGATTTTCAGGGTGTTGAAGCAAACAGCCCCTCAGAGGCTGAGGCAGAATTCCCCCGTATGCCTTCACAGGCTTTCCTGTGATACAGAGCTGGAGGAGAAGGTCCGGTCCAGCCTCCAGGCCAGCCTGGTCGGGCCCATGCTTAGCAGCAGATATGAATTAATGCTGAAGTTCCTGATGTTATGATGAAACACAGGGACTTTTTGGGAAGTGATGCAGAAGCAAGTCAGCTGGACTCAGCAAGGGAGGGTGTAAGGAAAGTGCTGTGGTCAAGTACGTGCACCTTACATGGGACACGGCAACGATTCCAGGGCTAGAGAAGCCAAAGCAGCAAGACTGGTGAACACAAGGCTCTTGGTGACTACCAGGGGTGGCCCCAGTGGACTTCCATGTACTCTGCACTGCACCCATAGACAGCAGCTAGCAAGGATGGAGAGGAATGGACCTAAATAGCTATGGAGGCTTTGTTAGCTCTGTGCGTCATAGAGCAGGGAGATTGATTTTAATTCCATGGAACACTGTCAGCACATAACTAATACCTAGTTAGACACCTGGCAGAATCTCCACTTTGGAAAGAGGGAAGGGGCAAAGAGGAGTTTTAAGTGGACTAAAGGCCCAGTGTGGAAACTGAAGTAAACGAAAGGAAGATATGCATCTCTGGTTAGTAACTATACCATTTGTTAGGTTCAGATCTAATGCAGAGAAAGGAGAATTTTTGGTAAAGTGTCAAAACTCAAGTGACTTGTGAGGATAAGAAGTATATGCCAATTAGCACATTTCTCGGGTCTTCATACGTTGTCTCAGTCACTTTTCTTGTGGCTGGGATGAAACGCACGACACCCACAAATTAGAAGGGGGAAAGGTTTCTTTAGCTCAGAGTCTCTAGAGGTTTCAGTGCATAGCCGCTGGCTCCAAGGCAGAGGACAAATAGGCCATAAAAAGGCAGGCAAGAAGGGTCGAACAGAAACCCTCGCTTTCCTATTTACCCCACCCAGGCTACAAGCCTTTTAGGTGGTGCCACTCATACCCAGGGTGGGTATCAGCCTTCCTGTGATCCACATGCCCAACAACACGATACCATCCAGTGGACTCATTCAGTCATCACACCCTTAATCCATACTCACACATCCTTAATCCACATTTGGATTAGGTCCTGTTACCCTAGGTCCTGTTACCTAGGATGATTCTCACCTGTGAGCATGGCGGGGAAGTCTAGATACAGGCCACAGTAGAGCTGTGCGGTGCCAAGTGTGAAAACAGGTAGGAAAATTATCTTTGCAACTAAGCAATCTTTAATGGAAGCACAGAAAGTGACCTCTTCTTCCCACTGCTAAGCAACAGGATGGGGAGCGGTGGGAGATCTCCAGCTCTCTGTCTTCCTCTAGTTGGTGCACTGTCCATTCCGCAGGGCAGAAGTGACTGAAGCCCATCCGTAAGTTCCTAAGAGTGTGGGTTCAGAAGGCCAAGCTCCTTTCCCTGTCTGTCTCAAAGAAGAGAAATCATTGCAGATGGTTCAGTGTGACTAGGTGTTTTTCCTTTTACTTTGTATTTCGGGAAGGGAAGGACATAAACTCCCCTTGTGCTGTTATTGTATAGAAGCAGGGATGAGTAGCCAGGACGCTGAAGCAGTCCATCATCTGGACAAACGTAGGAGGAACTAGAAACTGTTGGTCCCCATGACAATTTGAGATACTTCTCACAATTCCTCATCTGAACCCAGAATTTAGAAAATTATGAAATTCTTAGGAAAATTTTTGATGTTAGCCAGGCATGGTGGTGAATGCCTATGCACCCAGCACTGAGGCAGGAGTTTCACAAGTTCGTGCTTAACCTGGACAATTCAGTGACTTAGCAATATCTCATCTCAGAAAAGTAAAAAAGAAGAAGAAAAAGAAAAAGAAGAGCTGACCCTGTCTCAGAAAGGGAAAACAAGCAAGGAGTGTTGGCTCACACCTGTCATCCCAGCACTCGGGAGGCAGAGGCAGGAGGATTGCTGAGTTCGAGGCTTGCCTGGGCTACACAGTGAGCTCAGGGCCAGCCTGAACTACAAAGAGAGACAATGTCTCAAAAAAAAAGGAAGACAAAACAAACAAACAAAAGAGTGGGAGGTGCAGCTCTTTGTGAAAAGCCCTCGGTTCAATACCTACTAGTTGAACAAACAAACAAAGCAAAAACAAAACAAGCAAAAACAAACAAAACCTTGGATCCTGACAGACACAGAATGGAAGTTAAGGTGGCTCCATGATGTAATGGACTTCCAGAGTCCAGAGCCCTTCAAAGAGTGCAGGGTCACTGTGTCATGTACTGGTACAGATTCTCAATGTTGACTGTGATCATAATGTACTTATAAAATGTACCAATGAAGGCCAGAGATTTAGCTCAGTGGTTCCGGTGCCTGTGTCGCAAGTGCAAGGTCCTGGGTTCGATACCCAGTAACCACATTCAATGCTGGGTGTGGAGACTCACGCCCACCAGCCATCAATACCACATACCACAGTGCCGGGCGTGGTGCCTCATGCCTGTCATCCCAGCACTCAGGAGGCAGAGGCAGGAGGATTGCTGAGTTCCAGGCTTGCCTGGGC
>PVIC010044831.1:0-14888 GCA_004025085.1 Thryonomys swinderianus
TTTTAGTCTTTTTTTTTGAGACAGGGTCTGGCATTGTAGTTCAGGCTGGCCCTGAGCTCACTAGGTAGCCCAGGCAAGCCTCGAACTCAGCCGACCTCCTGCCTCTGCTTCCTGAGTGCTGGCATTACAGGCATGAGCCACCACGCCCGGCACTGTGGTATATGGTGCTGATTGCTGGTCGTGGTACTGTTGTATGTGGTTACCTGGGATTGAACTAGGGACCTTGTGCTTGCTAGGCAGGCGCCGGAACCACTGAGCTAAATCTTGGGCCCCAAACTTTGGATTTTAAAGCCACTGACGTGATGCCACCTCGTTGGCATCTCATCTCTGGCTCCTCCCCTTTGGTCGCATCCTGCATCTGAACAGGAAGGGTGGCCTGGAGCTTTGCTTCCGGGGCCTCCCAGAGCACACAGCAGCCGCGACCCTGGCTACACCATCTCCCCGTGCAGGTCTCTTAATGAAGTGTGCAGTCCTCGTCCTCGTTAGGCTCAGCACTGTCAATAAAGGAGTCAATAGACCCGGCTGATGGCTTGGGACCGAGAGGCTCAGGCGCAGTGGCCGCACGACCACGGGACAGACGTCAGCTTTACCACATGTCGCGACCCAGTGCCCAGGGATCGATGCGCAGCCTGGGATGAAGCCGGAGCCTTCCCGCCGCTGTCTCCTGGACCTGCAGAGACTGGCGGAGCCGTGCCAGCAGCTCCTGCGTTGCTCACAGCGGCTCCCACCGTGTCATTCTGGGTGCCATCTGCTTCTGTGGCTTCCTGATGGAGTCTCTGGATGCCCCAGGGGTGCACAGTTAGCGAGTGCCCACCTGGCACACGAACCGGGCATCCCCAAAGGGCCCGGAGGCCCGCACAGGCCCCGTCGGGTGTCCCCGCCATCTGCCGGCTGCCGGAGCCCCCAAGGGCAGGTGGGGGTATTTCTGCCTCTCTCCCCCAACCCCCTTGACCACCGGAGCTGTTCTGATCAAACTGCAGACTCAGATGCGTCCCACGCCTCCGCTCCAGCGCTCTTGCCTGGGGGCCCCGCTGCTCTTTGTTGTCCCTTGGAGGGGGGATGCGGAGACCTGGCTGGAGTGGGGGCGGGGCGCGAGAGGCACAGATAGACCTGGGCCGGGAGCGATCTGCCCCACCCGGCCTGGCGTGCAGACAGCTGGCTGTGTCCTTCCCTGACAGCCACTCGGCGCCCAGCCACACGGAACCGGCCGGCAGGGACGCCTCCGCCGCCAGCCTCTCCGATGGCTGATGCTGCCGACAGCATCCAAAGCTCTTGACGACCGCGGGGGGCGGGGGGCGCGGGTGATCTGGCATCTCTCCACCTCCTGGAAGACTCCTCCATTCGGTTTCCATGGCTACCCCCAATCAGACTGGCCTTCCTGCGGAAATTGGATTTCTAAGAAGGACAAGGCTTCGAAGGAATTTGTCCATTTAACAGAATGTCATTAGGAGCGGGCGGACTGCCGGGGCAGGGCCCGCGGAGGGCGAGGGAGCGGCCAGGCCAGGGCAGAGGCGTCCGTCTGTGCCGAGCGGCCTCCTGCCTGCCTCTTGAAGCCCAGGGACCCTCCCCCAGCGTCGCCTGTCCCTGGGTGTGGGTCTCTGTGGTGGGCACCAGGCCTTGATCGAACAGCTCCTTCACTCCCGGCCAGATTGCGCGTGCAGCGGCCACGCCAGCGTCTCCCTCACTTTGCAACCCCTGTCTTATGTACCCCAAAGAACCCCTCGCTTCAGCTTCCAGCCCACCTTACACGGTCTGCGCGGTCATGTCAGAGGACAGAAATCGGCTCCCCAGAGTGGGGAAATGACAAGGGTGAAGAGAGAGGCGCGTGGCCGCCTGCTGTCCCGGGGTCTCCAGCTCAGGAATTGTCCGTGGCTCCCACGGAGCCTCTCAGCTGAGTTTGAAAATCTTCATTCTGATTTGCAAGACTTCTGATTTATTTTGGCAGCAGTAGTTTCCCGACACCAGTTCGTGAAAGATGGCGACTCGGTGTCCCTCATCGTTGTTCGCCTGGCCTGCCCACCCGGGAAGCCCCCCCCCCCCCCGCCTGGCGCGGCGCCCCGAGTCCGTCTCAAACACCGCGTGCACCTTTAGGCTCACGTACACCTGGCGGCACCTCTGCCCTTGCCCATAGTCATCGCCCTTCTTCGATGACCGCATTACCGTATTTTACAGCAGTTGGTCTATTTATTCAAATTATTCAAAAATTCTTCAAAATTTTGAGTGAGGGGCCGGAGGGTTAGCTCAGTGGTTCCGGCGCCTGCCGCGCAAACCCAAGGTCCTGAGTTCGATCCCGGTAACCACGACAATGCTGGGCGTGGTGACTCATGCCCACCAACAATCAACACCACATACCACAGTGCGGGGCGTGGTGGCTCACGCCTGTAATCCCAGCACTCGGGAGGCAGAGACAGGAGGATTGCTGAGTTCGCGGCGGCTTGCCTGGGCACCATAGTGAGCTCAGGGCCAGCCTGAACTACAAAGTGAGACCCTGTCTCAAAAAAAAAAAAAAAATTTAGCCTAGTTTTGAAGCATATTAGGTCACTAAAAGAACTCTTTTGAGATCTTCGTAGGTTGACAGGCAACTCTGAGAAATCAGGGAGGGTCCCATGTATCCTCCCCCATTCCCTGGCGGTGGCATCTTGGGTGCTTGTCCCCGCCGAGCCCCTGACTGTACTCTGGACGGGGGGGTGTCGCGTCCCATGGCCTGTCCTTCACGGACTCTTCCCTCAGTTCTCAGGGGGAAGGGACCCTGTCCCCTCTCCCTCCCGCCCCACCCCTTTCTATCTTCAGACTCCAGAGGGACGGCCACTTTGGCAGCGTGCCCAAATACTGACGGCTTATTATTATCGGGACTTCTGATCATTCCCTTCAGCCATGGTGGCTTCCCTGAGTCCGCGGACCCCTGCCCTCTTTTCTGGGCACAGACCCAGGAGCTAGTTGACAACAGAGGGGTGCTGGGCTTCCTTAGCCGCTGCCTCTTTGTGCCCCATTTCGGCCATTCCCAGCTCATAGGTTCAGGGCCTCAGAATCTCAGAGAACTGTGCTTCCCTGAGTCATGAAGGGTCTTTTATTTTGGTGGGGGGCCCAGAGGAAGCTCCGCCTTCCTCCTGGCCTTGAGTGGTTCCCCCCTCCCCTGTCCACCCACACCCCCAGCTCCTACCTCCTAGCCCCTTAGCCCTCCAGCCCCCTCCTCCCTTATTCATCTGCCCCCCCATCACACCCGGGACCCCATCCCCACCCACGTGGCCTCCAAACCTCCAGCCCCCACCCCCCCCAACCCTCAGTTCCCCTGACTCCGCCGGCCCCCTCTTTGACCCCGCCCTGGCCTCATCCGCCAGAGCCCCTGCCTTCACCCCCTCACACCCCTCACCCCTGGGCCTGCGACGCCCAACCTGTCACCCCCGCCCCCCAGTCCCGGCTGGTGCTGCGCGCGCCGCTTCCTGAGCGCGCCCCGCCCGCCCGCGCTGCGCCCCGCGGCCACCGAGGTGCAGGTGTCGCCCGCCCGCGCCCTGGTCCCGCCGCCCGCTGCCCGCAGATGCAGGCTGTCGCCCTCCCCGAGGAGATCCGGTGGCTCCTGGAAGGTAACGCCCGCCCGCCGGCCTCGCCGACCTCGGGGACCCCCTCCGCCTGCCCCAGGAGGGAGACCCGCCCCCTCGAGGCCGGCTGGGCGCTGGGCGCCACCCCGCCCCCTTGCCAGCGCCCCGGTGTCTGAGCCCCCCCTCCCGCCTTCCGTCCTCCCGCTGGGGTCCCTGTCGTCCCCTGAGGTCCGCGCTCTGGTCCTCCAGGCGTCTGCGGTGCCACTTCACCTGGGCATCGGCGCGGACCTGGTTCCCGGCCTCTGGGCCGCCTCGGCCTGGTCTCCAACCTGCCCGTCTCCGCGGGGCTCCGGGACGTCCACAGGGGTCAGCCTCCCTCCTCCTGGCCCCCGGGACCTCGCGGGACTGCCAGGGTGCTGTGAGGGGCCCAGGGGAGCGCCAGGAGAGCCTGGTGGCTCATGAGCCCACTGCGGGCGCTCCAGGGGGCCCCGTAGCACCCTGAAGACTCACTTCTAGGGCTGTGACGATCGCACCCGGGGCAGCAAAGTGGGCAGAGTTTCCTTCCTTTCTAGAAGTGTCCTTGGTGATGGCTTCTCCAAACCACGGTGGCCAAGCACCCCTGTAAGGAGTCAAGGCCGCTGGGACACCCCGCCCATCCGGCCTTCCCTGGGCCGCATCCTGAGCCGGAGCATCCAGAGAAAGCCAGCGGCTGTCTGAGGGGCCCGAGGCTGAGTCTAGTCACACAGCCCCCCGCCCCCACCCCCCAGTCTTCCAAATTAAGCCTTTTGGCATCGAAGTGACATGGTTGATGCATATTTAACAGATGGCCTGCTCTGGGCAGGTCATGCTTTTGGCAAGGCTTTTTTTTTTTTTTTTTCAGTTTCTCTCCATTTAATTGACTTCATATCTCTATTACCTTGTTATCTTGGTATAAATGGCTTCTAATCAAATATTTGGCAAGTCCTCTTGGTGTTTGTTGGGAGCCCTGTTCTCTTCCAGTTTGCTCCTCTGTGGGGCTGTCAACTGGACTTTTCTTGGGAGGTGAGGTCTCCACAGTTCATTTTGCTGATGACCCAAGTAAATCTAAACTCTACAAGCAGAAAACTTATTATTATTACTATTATTTTTGCAGGATAAAACAATGTCTCTAAGAAGCAGCAGTCTGGCCTTTCCGCTGTGGGTTCAGTCTTAGACTTACGAAGCAAGTCTGTAATTCTTTCGGTCTCTAGAACAGAAAATCGTGGCTAAAAGTTTAATTCTGCCTGCATATTTAAAGATATAAAGCAACTCTTTATCGGTCCCTGGCATTTGATGAGAAGAAATCTATGTCACGAGCCTGTTAAACGAGACTCCGGTTTCACAGCCAACCTTGGTAGGAAATTTCCTTTCTGTTTTCGCAAGACTGTGCGAAACCTGCCCTTGCGGCCCTTTTGACGCGCTGTTCTTTATCGTTCACAAGTGATGTTTTGGTAAACAACTCATTTCTGCGCCTGCCACTTTCTCTTAGCTCAGATTATTTCCTTGTTAGCTGGCTGTTTTTAATTGAAGTCTTCAGATCTCCTCCTAAAGCAGACCTTTGATTGCTGACAAGGAGGGCAGGGTAGGGATAGAGATTAATTGCATGTCGCCGGCTCCAGGATCAGACTGGCTGTGTCTTCAGAGTGGAGGTTGACGCTCGGGCCCTCGCGCTCCACGGAGGGGTCCGAGGGACATGAAGGGGCTGAGTTGACTAAATGCGTTTCTTTAAGGCTTTTTTTTTTTTAAATGTGCAATGATAGTCTTGAATCTGAAGTAGAGAAAAATGTAAAATGCTTCCACCGCTGCTTCTGTTCCAAGAATATGATTTGGAAGGCTGTGTGGAATCGTAGCAAAGTGCAGGTCCGAGGCATTCATTTTGAATGGAACAGTTTCGGGTGTGGACCAGTGAGATGGGTCATGATGTTACAAATCATGGGTGTATGTTAGAAACCAAAATGACTGTCAGTCTGCCCTCTGTTCACTTGTCTGCCCTGCTCTGCGTGATGGGAGGGTAACAGCTGATGATTAGAAAAGATTCGGTCCGTCTCTGTGGTCTGGAGCGGGGAGGGAGGGAGCACCGGATGTGCCAGGCTCGGGGCGGAGTTTCTGTGGTGAGTTACGGCTTTCATAAGCCAGGGCACAAGCATTTGCACCGTGATTTAACACAGGCCGTCACAGCCATAACTTAAACATTTATTTATAATGACACAGGCGTAAATGACAGGGGTGTTTTTTTTTTTTTTTTTACATAATGGATGTGCTTTTAAAATAAAATATGCAAAGCACTGTGAAAGGTTTAGGCCAATAGTTAGCATAATGAAGAAGGGAACTGATTTGGAAGGTCTAAAATTAATTTCGTTTAAGTCTAAACGTTTTTCATTATTGCTTTTGGAGCCAAGGGTCTTGCTTGGCAGAGCAAGCTGAACTTGAACTCACTGTGTAGCCTAGATCGGTGCAGCGATCCTCCTGCCTCAGCCTCTGGAGGGCTGAGGTTACAGGCACCAGAGTCAGCTAAATAGCAAGTTTTGAACAGCTCAGTGTCTCCTTTGTACCAGAAACCCCACTTCCGGGTGTCGGTTGCCAAAATGAAAGGACACGAGGTCTTCGTGCCAGAGTCTGTCCTGAGAGTCTGAGGGTTGAAAAAGCAAGGAGGTGGGGAATGAATGTGGGACATCGTGCTGCGGCCACTAGAAAGAATCTACTGGATCTGTCAGTCTATCCTCCATCTGTCTGTCTATCTGGACTTGGAAACATCTCCATGACATGTTTTTAAGACTAAAAAGCAGGAAGGAGAAGGAAATGAAAAAAGGAATGAAGATGTATCATGTAGCAGCTTCCCACAGAGTGTAAACACTACATACTACACACATGTGCTGGGAGAGAAAACGATCTGAAAAAAAAAGTAGTTAAATATTAAAAAGACTAAAAAACAAAATACCCAAGCACATATAACATCTCATTTTTATTTGAAAACAAAAAAAAGTTGCACATACTATATATATAAACCGATAACGAAGCAAAAAATAGTAAATACCAAGCTGCTAACACAGGAGAGGGACATGTTATGATTTTTTTTTTTTTTTTGAGACAGGGTCTTGCTTTCTAGTTCGGGCTGGCTCTGAGCTCACTATGTAGCCCAGGCAAGCCTCGAACTCAGCAATCCTGTCTCTGCCTCCCGAGTGCTGGGATTACAGACATGAGCCACCATGCCCTGCACTGTGGTACGTGGTATTGATGGCTGGTGGGCGTGAATCACCATGCCTGGCATTATATGTGGTTACCGGGGATCGAACTCAGGACCTTGTGCTTGCGAGGCAGGCGCCGGAACCACTAAGCTAATCCTCCAGCCCGAATTTTTATTTCATACATCTGCGTGATGCTTGAATTATGACAATGGCCATTTATTATTCTGTAATCGGAAGAGCCACCCAGTAAGATCATTTAACAGAAAAGGGGCAAGCCAGGCATGGTGGTATCCACCTATAATCCCAGCGCTGGGGGAGGCTGAGGCAGGAGGATCGCTGTGAGTTTGAGGCCGGCCTGGGTTACACAGTCAGTTCAAAGCCAGCTATTGAGAGACTCTGCCTTAGACACAAGAAAAAAAAAAAAGGCAAAGAGGAGGTCAGAGAGAAGTGAGCTGAAGGCTGTTAACTACAGTTGTGGTTATGTTTTTCTCCATTTAGATCCCAGAATTAGAAGACAGTTTTTTGCCCTCCTGGATTTCAGGCAAACGTCAAAGCAGTGAGAGTTTCCTAGGGTAACGCAGGCAGCAGCTTCAGATAGATCCTCACGGGCTCCTGGAGAGGTAGGAACCCGCCCCCTAGCAACAGATAAGTACATGAAGGGCATCTTCTGTTTTATTGAAAGAGGAGGAAACGTTCAGGTCTGTTTTCAAATAATCTGGCTTCAGATACAGAAGTTATCTTTCTGTTTTTTGTTTTGTGATAACCGAGCTCAAAACAAAAGCAGGCGGACCTGGCAGCTGGCTAATCCCGGCTCCCAGAGAGCAGCGTCAGTGGCTCTTCCTCCTTCCTGCTCCCTCCGTCCCCTGGGTGAAGCTGCAGGGACCCAGAGATGGAGCAGATCCTGCAGGTGGAAAGCGAACCCGCCAGCATCGAGGGAGCTGGTAGCTCCTGGCAGCCCTCTGGCCTTGGCCGGGCCTGGGTGTGGAGTCAGGCAAAGTGCCAGCGATCAGCCACCAGCGTGGCTTCCGGCTACCTGTGCTTTCTGCTGTCGGCCTCTCGAGGGAAGAGGCGGGCTTTCACTCACCATTTCTTCCGACTGCCTTGTGTCCTTGTGCCCTTGCGCCCGGCCAGAGGCCCTTCCGAGTGGATTAACCCTCCCGCCCCAGGGGCTCAGGGAGCGTGTTTGGATAACTGGGAGTCTGTTTGCACGGGAGCTTTTTATTGTAACTATTTGCCATCAGTTCTGTCCTCAGACCATTAGGAACTTTTCTCGCTTCTTCACCAAACCAGTCTTGGTTCGAACGGACGGTGCTGAAACGCTTTTAAATGAGAGTTATAGTGAATATATATGACCTGATTTCACAGATACAGAGGTTTTTTTGAGACAGGGTTCACTATATGGTTCAGACAGGCTTTGAACTCACTACCAGTACATGGCCCAGGCTGCCCTTGAACTCTTGGCAATCCTCCTGCCTCAGCCTCCCAAGTACGGTTCTGGGATTAGTGGCATGCCCCCCCATACCTGGTATTTCCAGAAACGCATGAAGTTGTCCAGGTATGTTTCTGGCTCCGGGACTGCTTTGGGACCTTCCGCATTGTTGTTTGTTTGGTGCTGGGGATCGAATCTCGGGCCCCATGTATGGTAACCACTTGCTCCACTGCTGAGCTACAGCCCCGGACTGCTTTCTATGTTTATTTTTGTCCTTTAGGCCATGCTGTTAGGCCAAGGCCCATCACGTCCCCGTTATCTCTCTGCATCTGCAGTTCTTTGGAAACACAGATACCCAAGTTGGTTGGAACTAGGCAGTTATATGTAAAACAAAAGAGAAAGGAAGATCTCTCTCTTTCTCTCTCTCTCTCCCTCTCTCTGAAGGCGTCGAACCCTAGGGCATTCTATTACTGAGTTACACCCCCACTTCCCTTTATCTTTATTTTGAGACAGAGTCTTGCTAAGTTGACCGTGCCTAACTTGGACTTATGATTCTCTGTGCCTCAGCCTGCCCAGTGCTGGGATTACAGTTACGGTCATTTGTAAGGAAGAGGACGCAGGCCAATAGGCACAGGTTTGTGACACATACTTTTGCTCTTTAGTCTCATTCTTGGGATTCAGGATTGGACCCACTGAGGTACAGGGAGCCACCCTATCCCTGAGCTACCCTCTGGGCTCCCTGTGTGTCCACACCAGGCCAGACTCCTGCATGGTTGAATTCTGGATGGTGAGATGTGACTGTCTTTGCATTCGTTTTTTTATGTTAAATTTTTTCAATTGTAAAAGTAATAATGCTTATCATGGAAAAAAAATCTAGAAAACATGATAACATACAGCCACCCCTCATTAGCAATGTTAAATTTCCATCTATTTCTTGAGTCTTTTTTTTTTTTTTGAGACAGGGTCTCGCTTTGTAGTTCTATTTCTTGAGTCTTTATTACATGTACGTACTTTAAAAGTTGGGATGAACAGCCTGTAGTTTTGTTTGTTTGTTTGTTTTGAGACAGGGTATCGCTTTGTAGTTCAGGCTGGCCCTGAGCTCACTATGGTGCCCATGCAAGCCACCGCAAACTCAGCAATCCTCCTGTCTCTGCCTCCCGAGTGCTGGGATTACAGGCGCGAGCCACCACATCCGGCATTGTGGTATGCGGTGTTGATTATTGGTGGGCGTGAGTCTCCACTCCCAGCATTATATGTGGTATCTGGGGATCGAACTCAGGACCTTGTGCTTGCGAGGCAGGCGCCAGAACCACTGAGCTAACCCTCCGGCCCCAGCCTGTAGTTTTGTATCCTGATTTTTCCTCTTTAAGTTTTTACTTGCTATTGCATCAACCATTTTCTTAGGCCATTGGTGTAGTGTGAATGTTCTGTGTCTATCTAAAATTCACACACTGACAACTCGTCATGGTGGCTCACGCCTGTCATCCCAGCACCCAGGAAGCTGAGGCAGGAGGATCCCTGTGAGTTCAAGGACAGCCTGGGCGGCCTAGTCACCAATGCAGTGGTGTTAGCAGGGGGGGCCCTCAGGAGGTGATTGGCTTCTTGGATGGGATCGGTGCTGTGTGACAAAGCTGCCTGGCCCCTGGCACCGTGTGAGGAGGCAGCTAAAGGAGCCCTCTGTGAGCCCACAGATGGACCCTCCACAGTCCCGCCTTCACCACTGCCTCTGCCTCAGCGCGACCTGAGTGTGATAGTCATTAAATGTCAGGCCTCCGGTGCTGACTGGGTCAGGAGCTGTGTGTCCTGTTTTTATTCTACCAGTGTCTTTACCCCTGTGGCTTGAGAACTGAGCCTTGTCCCTTCAGTTACCAGTTTATCTCATTTACTTATTTTTGGTACTGGGGATTAAACCCAGGACCTTGTGCGAGTAAGGCGGGCACCGGAACCACTGAGCTAAATCTCTGGGCCTCAAGGTACCAGTTTTATTTTATTATTATTTTTAGTTTTCTGAGGTGCCAATTTTAATAATGAAACAGTAGCTTTGGCTCTTTCCTGCAGTGTGAAAGGTGGACTCATTGATAGGAGATTTTAGATCCAGAGAATGATCGAGCTTTTAGCATATATTATGCTGCATGAACTACTTCTGACACTGGCACCTTTCTTAACATTTTAAAGCCATAGTCATAGTAATGTTTTCCCCATTGTGTTTACTTTTTGGTGGCACAGCTTTTTCAACCATTTTGTTTTGTTCAGACGGGGTCTCGCTGTGTAGCTCAGGCCGGCCTCCGTATTTACAGCAGTCCTCCTGCCTCCCACTTTAGCCTCTAGAGGGCGCCCCATCGCCTTTTGGGTTTCAGTTCTGTGGAGGAGAAGTCTGATGTTGGCTTGATCTGTTTCTTTGATAACTCACTGGTCCCACCTGTGTACAGGATAGTTTTCTTTGTGGTTAAAAATGTCACGAGCTTGTTCCAGGATCTGAGACTTTGCCAGGGTGACCTATTTTTCACTGCCTGGGTCTGTCCTTACTCTACCATTGTGGTTTGCAGGGACGTTTTTGAGGTCTCTTCCATCTCCTGCAGAGACCCACGATCGGTTCTGTGAGAAACTAGAAACGAAGGAGAAAGTTAGACTCATCACTTAGCTGACAGCTGGGCTGCCGTTCACTACCTCTTCTATCCCCAAACGTCATTTTTCTTCTCTGGTGTTTTGGTTGAAAGTTTGTTTTGTGCCAAAGGGACTCTTTGAGGTGCCGTGGAAACTTTTCCTTGCTCTGTTCTTGAGTAATGATTGATCACGTATCAGGAGAGATTAATGCCTTTTCCCTTGTTACAGAAGGTGTCTGTGTGATTTTTACATTCATGCTAAATTGAAGAATAATATATTTTGTGCTAAAATGGTAGAGATATTTGAACTTCACTCCAGGTAAGGCCGAGTGTCAGGTGGGCTGTTCTGCCTGTGTGTAGGGGCGGGGAGCAGGGCTGTCCCTCAGCTCTGGGCAGACCTTTTGCCTGGCACCTGCTTCTTCCGCCCTCTCCCCCAGGCCTCTCTGCTTCTTCTGCACATGCCATCTTGTCTGGTGTGTTGTAGGCCTAACCAACCAGGATGATTTTGCTCCTTAGGGGACATTTGGCAACAATTGGAGACGTTGATTTTGGTTGTCACCATGAGGGAGCGTGGGGGTAAAGATGCCGTTAATTTCTGCAGGGCACAGGTCTGCTCCCCCACAGCCAAGAGTGGTCCAGCCCGAACTGGCAGTGGTGCCAGGGCTGGGAAGCCTGTCTACATGTAGTTCCTGCGATTCCAGAAGATAGCACTGGAAGCCGGGCAGGGTGGTCTCTACCTACGAGTCCACTTTCTGGCCCATCGCTTGATTGAGTTCCCAGACTTTTCCCTTCTCCTTACCACTTTTTTCTTTTATCCTACAGAAAGCAAACTTTACAAAGATTTTTTTTTTTTTTGCCCCTGCCACATGAAAAAGCAGTTTAGAGCCAGGTATGGTGGGGCATACTTATCATCCCAGCACTTGGGAGGCTGAGGCAGGAGGATCTCCATGAGTTTGAAGCCAGCCTTGGCTACATAGTGAGTTTAAGGCTGGTCTGGACTGCACAGTGAATCCTTGTCTAAAAAAAAAAAAGCAATGCCGGGCGTGGTGGCTCACGTCTGTCATCCCAGCACTTGGGAGGCAGAGACAGGAGGACTGCTGAATTCAAAGCTTGCCTAGGCTACATAGTGAGCTCAGGGCCAGCCTGAACTACAAAGTGAGACCTTGTCTCAAAAAAAAAAAAAAAAAAAAAAAAGCAAAAGCAGGTCAATTCTCTGCTTAGTTGTTTGAGGTCTCATCAGCACCCATCAACACCCAACAAAACAAATTATTTTCCCAAATAATGACAGTTCTTTCCCTAAGAGGAATTCCAGTGCCAGCTAGTAAGATAATTTTTTTACCTAATTTCATCACAAGTGTAATAAAGTCCGTAATCAGCTAAAATATAGAAGGTTAAGTTTCCAGCTTTACCTTCTTCTGCGAGTCCAGACATACCAATATAGCTGTCGCAGTTCTAATTTTTTCCCGTTTTAGGCCGTTACCCCCACAGCAGTTCTGTCATTTCTGCCACATTTAGCCATCTTTCTGTCCCCTGTGTTTCTGAGGTCGTTGCTTGCTTTGCCGCCGTGTCGGTGCCGTGTTCTAGTTCAGGCGATCAGAACAGATGGCTTTTCAGCGCTGGAAGATTTGCGTTGCCCCCTTTAATTTCACTGTCCTGATTTTACCGGTAGACACGGCGGCTGGGGGCAGCGGGCGTGTGGCTTTGGCCTCTGGAGAGCGAATGTTCCGAAGCCCAAAGGCTTTGGCAGAATAACTGCCGGGCCCGCCCACGCACCCCTCGGCCTCCCTGTATCGCTGCAGGCCCCTTGTGTAGTGTCCCAGAAGCGAATGAAGTTTTTATTTGCTTTACTGAAAGGCGCTTTACTGCAATGTGTCTCACGGCCCGTGTTTACAGTGGAGCCGGCACTGAACTAGGGTTGGTTGGGTTTAGTGCAGGTCTTCATAGTACACATCAAGTATGAGAAATGTGCCGAAAGCTGTAGAAAATATCCACCTGAATTTGATTTTAGCACTTTCATTTTTCTGTATGTAAATCTGTGTGGTGCTGAGCCTCAAACCCAGAAGCTTGCAAGTGTTGACCAGGTGCTCTACCCCGAGTGACATCTCTAATACCTCGCTGTATGTTAATAAATCTGCTTGAGATTATATTCCTTCTAGTAGTTACTCTTCCTTTCTGACAGCTCTGAGTCTGAGCCCTGTTTTGAGAGAGGGTGGGCGATGTGAGACGGGGTTTCCTTAGGTAGTCCAGGCTGGTCCCGAAATCGAGGGATCCTCTTGCCTCAGCCTCCCGGGGTTGGGATTACAGGCCTGCACCACCACGTCTAGCCGGTGTGAGCCTTTCTATTTATATCAGCATCTGTCCTTCCTTCTTTCCTTTCCTTTTTCCTTCCTTCTCTTCCTCTCTCCTTCCTTCCTGGTACTTTATCGATTTATGACGCCCCTCCGCGCGCACACTAAAGCCAGTTTGCAGCTGATTGCGTTTAACCTGCACACGCCCCCGCGCGGCCGCCCCGGATCTCACTGTGTCCCTTTCCGGCCACAGACCCCCTCCCCGGAGCCAGGGTCGCCGGGACTCCAGCCCCGGGTCCGCCGCGAAAGCTTGGGGACCTCACCCTGTCGCGGGCGTGTGTTTGTTCCCCCGTGTTGTGTCCCCTGTGCGACCTGCCCGCGCTTTGTGTAGCTGTTATTTTCCCAGAGGGTGTTCGGGGGTCAGTTTCTGGCTGCCCTTTTCACTTTTCTGCAGTTTTAGTTTTCACATAACATGAGTGCGAGCAGCTGTTTGTGGGGCAAGTGTCTGGGAGTGGAAGAACCGGGGTGCGTGCGCGTGCATGTGCGTGCGTGTGTGGCTTAAAGGGCTGCACTGTTGTCACATCTTTGCCTCTCTCCCTGCCGCTGTGGAGCAGTTTGCTCTTCGCAGATCTTTGCGCCCCGGGAGCTGGAAGGGGCGTCGCCCCCACCCTCACCTCGGCTGGGGCCGAGCGACTGCGCAACTCGGCGCTGCCGATTTCCAGGCCGGCTGCTGGTTCGAGCTTACCCCAAAGTACTGCCCGCCTTTGCGCTTCTGGATTTTGTTCTCTCTGTGTGTTGTGGGTACACAGGGGTTTTGATGATTTTCGCCTCAGGAGGGAGAAGGACAATTCTAATATAAACATCACGTGGTGCTCCAATCGGGCCAGAAACGCTCCGCAGGTGGAAGCTTCCGTCGCGTCCCAGCCGCTTCTGTAAGTTAAGCAAAGCCGGAAGGCGGTGTGAGTCTTGCCAGGCAGGTTTTTTTTTTGTGTGCATTATTCAGTAAACTTTATTGGTACATTATATACACAGCTCACAATCACACAAAACATTGGGGAATTTGTACCAATATGTGACACAGGTCAATTCTCGTTTTTACCCATATCCCTGCCCCCCCCTTTATATACATACTCTTTTATTTTTTTCCAAATCATATTTATTCCTTCCCTCATTACGTTCCCACACCAAATTGCCAGGCAGTTTTATCTCTTAGCGGAAGGCTGGAACACGCGCTGTAAGAAGGACAGTTAACTGCCGGATCGGAAACTGAGTAACATTCTTTCTCCGGTACCGGGAATTGAACTTGGGGCCTTGCGCTTTCCAGGCAGACCCAGCACTGCTGAGCTGCATCTCAGCCCTTCATGTAAACCTTAAAACAAGTTCTAAACTACATGAAAGTCAATTCCCCCTCACCGTGGTACTTTTATTTAATCGTTGTGAAAACAGATTCTACAGGATTTCCATGAAGGTTTCTATTAAAGGGCCAGGAAAATTAAACAGGGGAGTATATATTTGTGTGCAGGTCTAGGGACTGAACCCCAGCGCTGAGCCCCCTTCCCAGCCCTTTCTAATTTTAAAAATTTTGAGATTAGGTCTCGCTGAGTTGGCCCGGTCTGGGCCCAAACTTGTGATCCTCCTGCCTCAGCCTCCCCAAGAGCTGGGGTTGCACGTGTGCACAACGACACCTGGTTTGTTTGTTCCTTTTTAAGACTTTCCGTGTGGATTCGGGCGAACTCTTCCTGTGTAGTGAGGGTATTAGCTCTCCTTCTGCCATCTCCTCTCGTCTCAATCCCGCAAAGCTCCCGCGCCGGCTCCGGGCACCCTCCCCT
>PVIC010044832.1:0-14846 GCA_004025085.1 Thryonomys swinderianus
CTCTCTCTCTCTCTCTTTTTAATTTTCCTTCTTTGATTTCCCCTGCTCCCACCCAGGAATCATTTCACTTTAAAAATTTTCTTCCCATACCACACTGCCCAGCGTGGTGGCTCACGCCTGTAATCCCAGCACTCGGGAGACAAAGACAGGAGGATTGGTGAGTTTGAGGCTTGCCTGGGCTACATAGTGACCTCAGAGCCAGCCTGAACTACAAAGCAAGACCCTGTCTCAAAAAAAAAAAAAAATTCTTCCCATTTAACAATAAGTATCATACATTTTGGGCCTCATTTACACTTTCAGTTTCTCACACTGGAGAAACAGGGTGGTATTTAAACATCTGTGTCTTATTTACCTCATTTATTTAATACTCCATTTTATTAAAACACAGATCTTCATGCAGTCTGCAACTGATGGACAGTTGAGCTGATTGCCACAAACTGAATTGCTATAAACATTGGTGAAAATATGTCACTATGGAGTGACACTTTTAATTTTTTCATTAATATACCCAGCAGGGAAATAGTAGAGTTAAATAAGATCTCTAATCCAAGTTTTTTGAGGAAACTCCACACTGATCTGCACAGTGGTTGTAGCAGTCTACATTCCCACTATCAGTGGAAGAGAGCTCCTTTTTCCCCACATCCCCTGTAGTATATTTTTGGTTAGCAGCCATTCTTTCTGAGTAAGATGGAATCTCAGTTTTATTTTCTTCTGCATCTTTTGAATGACCAGTGACGCTGAACATTTTTGATAGTTTAGGGCTTGAACTCATGATCTTGTGCTTACAAATCTTGCAGGGCTGGTGCTACTGAGCTAAATCCCTGGCCCAGAGGAAGATTTTCATAAGCCTAAAAATATACTGCTGATGAACAAGATATGAAAATCCTTTCAAATGTACTGAATAAGGTAGAAATGAACTTATCTAAGGTGAATGTACCTGAAGAAAGATCTTATTTATATCTTAAAGATAGCACGTTTCAGTGGAGTAATCCAGACCTTAACAAACACTGAAAGTGCTTCATGATGTCCTTTCATTGTTAAGGGGCAAAGGAAAACCACTTTTCAAGAAACAGGAACGATTTCTGCCATTCTGGGACAGGAAACAAAATTGAAGAAGCATTTATCAGCAGAAGACTGGCGACCTTCATGTCTAGTATGAGGGTAACCAACACTAGAAGTTGAAAGAATGTATTTAAAAGAAATATCCAAATCTTAGAACTAAGTTACAGTCCTCAGCAAACAAAACCTAAGTCATACGGTTCCTGAATTCCTGGAAAATATATGAAGTGCAATAATTTCCCACTAATTAAATGATATGCTGAGATCTCAAAATCTGGAAATTTGTCCTTGACCAAGTTGTTAACACTTTTATTTCTCAATTTGCTTCATAAACCACATATAAAAATAAATAGCAACCAAAGGCTTGTTGTAACCACTACAAGGAACTCATAAATGCAAAGCTTACTACAGCAGCTCACATTTATGGCAAATACACATAAGGGAGGTTTTAAATTTTGTTTTAAATCAATAAAATAATATATATGTTCATTGTATTTTATACATAATATATAGACAGATAATTCAAGGATATTCAATATTATAGTCTTTGATGTTTGGAAAACTGCATAAAATTGTTACTTAAATTACTTTAAAATCTATTAAAGCAAGCCAAAACTAAAGTTTGAGAGAACAATTCAATATTTTTGAGTGATGGACAATTTTTTTTTTTTTTTTGGGACAGGGTCTCACTCTAGTTCAGGCTGGCCCTGAGCTCACTATGTAGCCCAGGCAAGCCTCAAACCCAGCAATCCTCCTGTCTCTGCCTCCCAAATGCTGGGATTACAGGCGTGAGCCACCACGCCCAGCACTGTGGTATGCGGTATTGATTGCTGGTGGGTGTGAGTCGCCACGCCCAACATTGTATGTGGTTACTGGGATTGAACTCAGGACCTTGTGCTTGCGAGGCAGGCACCAGAAGCACTGAGCTAAATCTCCGGCCCAGATGGACAAATTTTTATACATGCATATAAGTATTTTAATTTACAATCCTCAAGCATCCTGATGCTTAGTGCAAAGTTTAAAAAAGCTTGAAGTATTGTTTCTGCTTAACACGTTTACCATGTCAGGTTTCTGGTTGCTAAATTATTCAGATGACAGAGTTTCAAAATAACCTAAATGTCTGGACTAATGGATATCTTCCAGATCATTAAAATTATTTTGCATTTGCTGCAAAGATGAATTAATGACAAGTATTAATTTCAAAATATTTAGTCTAGGCATGGTGTTTCACGCCTGTAATCCCAGTACTCGGGAGGCAGAGACGGGAAGATTGCTGAGTTTGAGGTTTGCCTGGGCTACAGAGTGAGCTTAGGGCCAGCCTGAACTACAAAGCGAGACCCTGTCTCAAAAAAAAAAAAAAAAAAAAAAAAAAGATTTAGTATACTTGTTAATATTATTTTGGAAAATAACACTCTTCCTACAAATGTCTCTCTGCTGGAAAAATTTGAAAACTAACCAATTTGAGCATGTTTATAAGTAAATGTAGTCTAGTGATTTTAGAAAAGACTTTGCAGGTGGTTTTATAAAGTAGATTTGGAGCTCTTTATCTATGTCACTTCCTGCCAAATTCCTCACATTAAAACTAATAGGCACAAAACTAATACATGTCAGTGGTCATAAGAGTTTAAACTGAAAGCAGATGCCTCAGGCTATGACTTTTTCTGAAACATTTTTTCCCCTAACTCTTTCAAAGTTGTTAGTCACAGGAGAAAATATATTGTCCTTCAAATTGTTCAGTAGAATTGTTCATTAGAATTTTTCAATTCTAAGGTTCCAATGTTGCTAGAGATGTTATTTCAAAAATATATTAGGAAAACAGTAATAAAAGAGCAGTTCACCCAAAGAATAAAACAAATATATGTACACATGTGTTTTATAAACAAAAGGAAAAATAAAGTATTGCTTACTGGTAAGAGAGTTGTTTACCATAACAGTCCTTGAAAAAACATTGTCCTATATTTAGTAAGGTAATAATTTTCACGTAACTGGCACTCACAAATACAAGAAATTCTTTACAATGTCAACCACTTTGCTAATGCAATGATATGACGCTGAGCTCTCAAAATCTGGAAATTTGTCCTCGACTAAGTTGTTAAGATTTTTATTTCTCAATTTCTTCATAAACCACACATAAAAATAAATAGCAATCAAAGGTTTGTTGTAACAACTACAAGGAACTCATAAATGCAAAGTTTACTAGAGCAGCTCACATTTATGGCAAATACATATAAGGGAGGTTTTAAATTTTGATTTCAATTAACAATATCTATGTTCATTGTATATTATACATAATATGTAGACAGATGCTTACAAGGTAATGATAGCTTACTGAAGAGCAGAACTACTGAGCCAAAAAGAGTAACAAAAATAATTCTACCTTGAAGAGATACATAACACTTCCTAGGTCCGAGGCGGACAATTAGAACATTGCAATAAGAATAGAAAAATGCAGCACATCTATTTAATATACACAGACACACACACATATACACATCACACACACAGAGACGCACCACAAAGTGATGTCAAGAAGCTATCTCATATCTAAATAACAGTAATAAATTTCATTTAACGGTATTAGGTATTCTTGGATTAAGAATGACTTGGTAAGTTAATTACTAAGTTATATTTTGCTAGTTACATTTTAGTATTATATAGAGCCAGGATTTTAAAGACTTTCATAAGTTAAATCAACATAACTTCCCCATAGTCTTCACTGACATGTTAAAGAAAACCTGCATTGAAAAACTGAACAGGAGAAAGCATGACAGTCTTAGAAGTTTTTAAGGGAACCAGTGGCTCACTAAGTAAGTTTCAAGAAGAGTGATCACTTTATTATTTTTGGGGGTGGGTTGGGGTGGGGGGGTCTCTCTTTGTAGTTCAGGCTGGCTCTGAGCTCACTATGTAGCCCAGGCAAGCCTCGAACTCAGCAATCCTCCTGCTTCTCCCTCCAAGTGCTGGGATTAAGGGCATGAGCCTCCACAGCCAGCAATGTGTGGTGTGGTACTGATTGCTGATGGACGCGAATCACTACAGCCAATATTATATCATTGTATTTGGTTATCAGGGTCGAATTTGGGACCTTGTGCTTGCTAGGTAGATGGCGGAACCACTGAGCTAAATCTCCATCCCACTTTTTTTTCTTTTTAATAAATTGAGTTTATTGGTCGTTTTAGGAATGCATTACAATCACTTTCACCTGTGTGAATTTCTACCTGTACATGATCTATCTTGGTTATTATTTTATCCATTTCTCTGCCCTTCTTTCAACCCTCCACCCATCCCTGTATACAAAGCTCTGTTTCGACTGTTTCCTTTTTAACATTAAATTGTGCTTTCCCTTCTTTCTTTTCCCTGCAACTCTGAGTTCTTCTTTCATTTTGAATATTTTCCTCCTGTTTCAAAATACATATCTTGCCTTCCAAACCTCATTTACACTTTCAACTTCTCACACTAGACGAACAATATGGTATTTACAGATTTGTGTCCTATTTATTTCACTTATGAATATGACCTCAAGGTGTAGCAATTTAATTCTAAATGCCTCTAATTTTGTCATATTTTATAATGAGTAACACTCCATTGTATTTTAAAAAAATACATCTTATCTTTCCAGTTGATAATCAACACCTACTTTGAGAACTAGTATTCCAAAAAATTGGAAAACAGAAAACAAATGCCATGTGATTAGACACATATGAACTACCAAAGTTGAGGAGATATAAAAATTCTAAACACCTCAAAATAAATCAGTAGATTGAAAATGTAATTAAACACAGCAACAAAGAAAAGTTTTGGTTCTGATGACTTTACTGCTGAACTACACAAGAAATTTAGGGAAAAAATGCTACTACTTTTCAAACACTTTAATGAAATAGAAAGGGATGTACTATTCCTAAATTCATTCATTGAAGCAATCAAAACTTTGATTCAAAAAGCAGAGAAAGACCCAACCAAGAGAGAGAACTACAAGCCAATATCCCTAGAGAATGAATTTTTAAATTAATTTTATCTATATTGGTACATTGTATATATACACATCATGATCACACTCAAATTGGGAATTTGTACCAGGATATGACACAATCTAATTCTCATTCCCTACCCACCCCACTATCCTCTAAATACATAAGCTTTGTTTCCCTGTTTTTATTACCATCACATTTTTTCTTTATCTCTCATTACTCTCTCTTTCACCACATTTCCCTTTGAATATTTTCTATTTCACAGTATCCATCATACATTCTAGAACTCATTACCATCTTCAGTTTTTCATGCCAGAGAATAGATATGATATTTACACATCTGTAACCCATTTATTTCACTTATGAATATGTCCTGAAGGTATGTCCATTTGAGTATGTGACTTGAACTTATTATTCTTTAAGGCAGAGTAATACTCCATATTATAGACTCGATAGAGAGTGGATATTTTAAATTGGCTTTCTCAGTCTACCACTTGTCACTAAGGAAAATTAGGTTTCTACCTCCTTTCCAAGTCTGGGAGAAAAGGGACTTATTTTTCTCAATTTCAAAAATATGACTCAAGTCTTTTGAAAAGCATACTTGAACTTTAAAATCATAAGAGGTTTGGGGGAAGATTCTAAATCTCAATGGCCAAAGAAAAGTAAGTACTCTTCTAAAAAGGGAGATCAAAACACAATAGTCAAGAAAGAAACCTGATTAAATTTGTCAAGATGTGGAAAATTTTAGTATATGTGCTGCCGAAGCGAGCACTAGATGTGGCAAATTTTAGACACAGTTTAATCAAGTAGGTGATGTTGCTTTTTATTTTTTATTATAATACAAAGGCAAGAAGACAGAATATAAATTGCTTTGTGTCATATAGTTAGTTCATGACTATTTGATCAAAATATATGTTTCTGTCTCTAGAATTCATGATTATTTTCCAAGACACCAGAATAAATATGTTCTGCTTGATCCATTTCTAATCAGTGTTTAATTAACCATTTTGGACCTATTAAGAAAGTAATTATATTCATGTATTTTGAATATATTGTTGGCATTTTGGAAGTTACATTGAATATTGTAAAAGTCAATGATGTTTGGATAAGGTAACGCGGACCACCCATAGCATACATAGTCACGTGTGGGGAGTGGAAAGAACTAACAGTAATGAGTTAGGACTTTGGAAACTGACCACTGACAAAGAGTAGCTTGAAGGTAAAGATAGAAAACTCTGCATGCCTTAAAAAGAAACAGTCAAGATCTATCATGAAGCATTCAATGAAATTCATAGGCAGGAAGAAGAGGAAATGAAAATAGGAAATAAGGATATAATATTAATGTTTTTTAAAAATATTTCTGTTTGGATGCATATGGTGAAGCTGCATTGAGTTTATAGCATTGTTACTTAAGTCATGATTCTGGTAGTGTAGTGGTATTGAAATTGTTGTGGGAAGTAGGACTGTGTTTCATTTTCCCTTTGGACAAATCCCTCCACCTATGATGTAACTTGCAATGCTTCTTTGCTCTGTAGATTCTCAAGATTTTCTTTTTTTCTCTCTTACATTTTAATTAATTTTTTTAGTTGAATTTTGCTATTTATAGCTAAATTAGCTAGAGATTGACAGGGGAATAGGCACAAGATGGAGTCAGGACAGAGATGAAGCCAGAAAGCCTGCGATTGAGCACTGAATCAACAGAAATTAGACTCCAAGATTGAATCTCCATACCTAAAACTGCAAACGTCCCTTTAGATAAGCAGCTGTTCAAAACTGTACTACAGCTACCATTTGGTCTAATTATCTTAAACAATATAAAAACACAGGAACAATTTAATGACCATGGAGCAGTATAATCAGAACACTCCAACCTTCAGTCCTGCCCCTTCCAGAAATGCCTTTATTCTTGCCCAAGTTGTGCATCCTTGCTATGAACTTTATTTTTCTATTAGATAAATATTACTTGATTGTCCTTTAACATATAGGCTGATTATAATTTTTTAATTTACGTATTTATTGGTGCATTATACATACACATCATGATCACACAATATTGAGAATTTATACCACCATATGACACAATTTAATTCTCATTTTTTTGTAACTTGACCAAAAGTAACCTCTGATGTGATTTTTACTGTTTAAAAACCACCTAGACCAAGAGGCTCAGGGGCAACACACTTGTGGGTCATCTCTTATCTTTAAGGGGCTTTCTCTACAATGTTTGTCCTTAACTCCAGTCTCTGACGTTTTGAGAATGAACTCAACACTTAAAACGGGCTGGGAGTTAGTTCACTGTATCATGATAATGAGTGCGTTCAAAATCCCATCCAAAAGGAAAATTACACAAACACATCCATCCAGGTTCTGCATTGTCCAGGTCCTGCAGTGGCGTATTATTCCCTTCACCAAATAATATGAGTTGGAATAACAATATGTAAATATCCTAAGTGATGAATGATGTACATCCATTTACCCACCCTCCTCTCAATTTTCAGCATTATCTCATCAGGTCTTTGACCCCGTAAGACTATAAATTTTCATTCCCTCATGAAAATGAAATGTTTCCTAAACTTCCATTTTATAGAACTCAACTGTTTTGGACAATTCCAACCTCTCTGTGAATTTTATTTGTTTGTGTGAAGTGCTCCCTTCTGTTTCATTTGCAAGCTTGCATTTTTCTCATTACATTATGGAATCTTCCAAATTACTCTCTGAGGCCTTTTCCTCTACTGACTCTGCACTTTCTTCCTGTGAAACAAAAATTAGATTCCGAGTTTCAAGTGGCTGACATTCACAAACCATCCAATAATTACATCTTAACCCAAAATATTCTCTTAACTTCCAGACTCACATTGTATCTTTCTCTATAAACTGAACATGTTAGAAAGTGAACTCTAAAACTTTACCACCACTATTTCCATATCTTTAATAATTACAAGGCAATGATATCACAGTTTATTCAAAGATGATATTGAGCTGCATCTATGACCTTATTTTCTCTACAAAATCCAAATTCCAAAACATCTGAACTTTCTGTCACTTCTAAAATATGTGTGTCTATACACACACACACGCATATATATACATATGTGTATATATATATGTGCGTGTATCCAGTTTATTGGGTCACAGTAACTGCCTATAGTGAAAGACTTCAACTGTTGGAAAACGTTTTATTCTTTACAATCTAGACATACACGTATAGTTTTAACTCTCTGAGGTTAATTATTTCACAAAAGTCAGGCCATTTAATGAACTCAGAATTCTTTCTGTAAAACACAGAGGTAGCTGAGTCATATGTATATGCTGTGTCCTCATCTATAACAGTACAAATATCACTGGCCAAGTTTTGTCCAACAGTTCCTCTCAATATTGAAAAAAATATTTATGGGAGGATTTTAATAACAAAAATACCCAACTGAAACTACAAACACTTAAATATATACATAAGTACTGAAGATTGAAAAAATTAGAACATTCTGGATAACCATTAGTACCTCATGTAATTTTCCTTCCATTTTCCTATAGCATCAAAAAAAGTAAGTAAAACCTTCTAAATGTAGAAATTCATACCTAATTCTGCTTTCTTAAAATAAAATTATATGCCTTATTGTTTATTATGTTGCAACTATGTAAATATAAAGTTGAAGCAGCACAATAGTACCTGTGCACCAAAACTTTCTGTTCCATATAATTTTTCACATTTAAAGCAATATATGAAAGATTTCTTCTGATTAAAGAAGACCAAATGAGAAAATAGTTTATATATTAATATGTTTTATGGCTTGGTTATTTTGCTTGTCACTTGAAGAAAGTGATACTTAAAAAAGAAAGCACTACTTGTAGTTATGATTTTCAAGTTCATGTAAAGAAGATAGCTACACATAAAATTAAGTCAAATAGATTTACTTAAAATAACAATGAAATATAATTTTAATGATTATTTTTCCACAGTTTTTTTTTTTTTTTTTTTTTTTTTGAGACAGGGTCTCGCTTTGCAGTTCAGGCTCGCCCTGAGCTCACTATGTAGCCCAGGCAAGCCTCGAACTCAGCAATCCTCCTGCCTCTGCTTCCCGAGTGCTGGGATTACAGGCTTGAGACACCACGCCTGGCTATTTTCCCATAGTTATACACCTTTATTTCAATCTTGGATGTGATATTCTAATAGATTCTAATAATTTTCCTTTTTAGATTATGCTTAGAATAATGTAATACATAAATAAATGCAAGACTGTGTTTATCTAGAACGAAAGCAGAGAAAAGGAACAAAAGACTTGAAAGAGAGCCTTTGGGACAAAAGGCTCTCTTTCGATCTAGGTCATAAGTGTGATATCAACATATTTATTGAAAGGGAGAGAAATAATTATCTCTGAAGAACAGTGTTAGAAATCAGAGAGATTGAATCCTGGACTATCAGATTTGGTTCTGACTTTTATTTTCATTCGTTATCTAAAAAACTGTGATTAAAATATTACCTCTAATTAATGCTAAAATAATTTTCTTTCAGAAATAATCTGTAAACTATCTACATTTTACTATTATTTTATAATAAGTCTGAAGAGCTTTAAGCTATATACTGAAGAGACCAAAATTAAAGAAGTAATAAAAAATGAATACTTTGTAATCTGCAGTCCATACTTTCTGTTCAGGTACTGTCCCTATATATCAGGCACTTGGTGCATTGTTTTGGCTGATATTCCCCTCATGGAACAGCTATAATTTTCATAGCCCTTGTCTTAGAAATCTTATCTCTCTTTCAGGCATTTCATTATCCTTATTCTTCCTCTATACTATTCTTTTGCCCACACAAAAGATTTTACTAAACATATTTGGTGGTGGAAGCCTATATATCACAGCTTTTTTTTTATGGCATCAGGGATCGAACTCAGGTCCTTGTGCATCCAAAATTGGAATGGTACCACTTGAGCTAAATCCCCAGCCCTTATCACAGCCTTCTTAAACATATATTGGAATATGATTTTTTTCTTGAAAAGATTGTTATGCATTTTAGGAAATGATTTTTATCCAAATCTTTGTTTCTTTGTTTTACCTTAATTATTTTTGTATTAGATGCTAAATGCACAGTCCTCAAAAAAGTGAAACAACCAAAAAAAAAAGACAAAATTGCTGAAAACTCAATGAGTAAAGTCACTGAAGAATAATTTTAATGGCATTTAGAGAATGTTTACTTCAAGAATGTTTTTGTTTTGTTTTGTTTTGTTTTGTTTTGTTTTTATTCTTCATCCTGGTACTGCTGTAAAGAGAAATGAAAGGTTTACTTTTTTCTTTTTATTACCTTTGAATACTGGAATCAATTTTCTTCATATAAAACAAATGTTAGAGATTTTATATTGAAATAAATATTTGATAAACCAGACTTAAAGTCAGTAATTGAATATATTCGGAACTAGCGTATCATCTTATTGTAGAACTGGTATCACCTAATCTTCCTGTATCTAGGAATTTCTGCCATAATAAAATCTTCAAACTCCTTCTGATTCAGTAGTAGACATTATTTTTATCCACAAACATCATGACAAAATCATCCCACAACGGTTCACTTGTGTTTTCTTCTGAATTCACTGAGCTGTTTTCCTACCTTTTTGTATGACATTCATTTGTTACAAAATGCTGCCCATGATAATAATTAATTTTCCTGATTCCAAGACTTCATTATCATGAGTTATTTTATAGACATTTGTTCAAAATTTTACTGTAAAATGTTTATTGAAAAAATTTAAAATATAATTAGCAGGTAAATGCTGTAATTTATAACTTATTCTAAACATTTCTAATAGAATAATAAATAATAGGGCTTTTTTCTGTGACCACTAAACTACACAGAAAATCTTGACTTCCACACAATTTCTACTGGATCACAGGCTCCCAATAGGAACTGTAAAAATGCTTTGTCATTCTGGGTGTGGAGACTCACACCCAACAGCAATCAATACCACATACCACAATGCTGGGCTTGGTGGCTCAAGCCTCTAATCTCAGCAGTTGGGAGGACTCCTGAGTTCGAGGCTTGCTTGGGCTACATAGTGAGCTCAGCCCCAGCCTGAACTATATAAAAAGCAAGACCCTGTCTAAAAAAAAAAAAAAAATAATAATTCATTGTCACTCTATTTTAACAGGTATGTCTTCTATGAGTCCATAATTGAAATCTACTTTTCTAGATACCATTTTAAGTGGAAGGAGAATAATGATACCTTATGTTTACTCTTGTCTTTCTTCCAATACATTAGCCTTTGTGTGATATCATGCATGTCTAATAGGAAACAGCATACTAAACCCTTAAGATTTATCCAGAGTATTACATTTCACCATTAGGTCAAGTTATGTGAAATAATGAGGCCAGGTATTTGGGTCAAGTGGTACCACACCTAATTTGGAAGCACAAGGGCAACAGTTCAATCCCCAGTATCCCCAATAAATAAATAAACAAATAAACAAATAAATAAAATGAAAAGAATAGAGTCATTGAGAGTTGAATTTGAAGTTATTGTATACAAAACATTAGTCCGCTTTCTGTTACTATCATAAATATCATGTGTTACAAACTAAAAAGAGTTTGCTTTGGTTCCTGATTTGGGAGGTTTCAGATGAGATTGGGCACATTCAGAGTGGTATGGCAGGAGACAGTTTTGGAAGTTCAGTGCATCATCAGTCAGGCCCATTTCTTAGGACCCTGTGCCAGGAGAATACATCATGGTTGGGAGTGATCGGTGTGGCAAAAGAGTCTGCAAACATAAAGGGGAAAATACAAAAACAAAAGGTCCCAAAGTTTTCTTCCACAGGTCATAATTCTCTTACTAAGTAGTAGAATCTTATTGAAGGTGATGTCACCAGTGGCATGAGCCAGGAGGTCATACACTTGTTTCTGAATTCTCACTCCTGTTTCTCTCTCCTATTGCTTCTTTCTATTGTGTTTTCTGTGCTTTTCCTCCTCAGTGTCCTTCCATTACAGCATTTCTGCCTAGGAATGTGCCAACCATGGACCGAACATTCCGAAAACCTGGGGTAACTCTCTGCACACTAAGTAAGCTTCTTTCTCTAAATTGAGGGTTTCAGATATTTTCTCTCAGCAGCAGAAAATACACTAATTGTGAATCTTATGTAAAATAAAATCCAACCTTAAATATTATGAGTATTATCTCACTATTGTAGATCATTTCTCTGCTGAAGTATTTACTCCTCTTATACAGCATAAAATGTTGGATTTATTATAAACTCTCAAAAAAATCCACCCATATCCATTTATATATCTAGCTTCTGAAAAAAATCTTTCTTAAATTTTCTGATAGCTGACAAAATTGATATGCCAAGTTTCATTGTTAAATTGTATGTATATAGAAGGTTATTTCCCCTAAAAGATGACATTTTGACTAAATCATCTTGGAATATAAGGCAATGACTTTACTAAATTATTATTTAATAATATCTCCACATCTTTTCAGAGGGCAGCCAGAAAAAAATTCATTTAAAAAGAATTTACAAACCTGCACCGAAGTATATTTGCTTAATATAAGCTCAAATTGCTTTACATGAATATTCTTAAAGTAAATGACTGATACATCTATTGAAGTAAAAAAAAAATGCTCCCTCCAGATAACTGCATATCTTTTAATTCTTCAATAGAATAAGGCTAAACTACTTTTTCTTTTACTTTTCTTGTTTTCAGTGGATACCAAACTTGAAGTATTTAATAAATATAAATACATAAAAACTTTCTAATTGAAATTCCAATTCTGACATCAGAAAATATATTTTATTTGTCCACACATATGTGTGATGCAGAAATTTTACTATGTAAAAAGAAATAATCTCCACAATAAACAAAGAAATATAGGAAGTGAAACAGAGAAACAAAATTAAAAAACAGAAGAAAATTCATCAGTACCTCACTACACATAAAGAAATGTAAGGCCAGAGGGTTAGCTCAGTGGTTCTGGCGCCTGCCTCTCAAGCACAAGGTCCTGAGTTAGATCCCCGGTAGCCACATACAATGCTGGGCGTGGAGACTCACGCCCACCAGCAATCAATACCACATACCACAGAGCCGGTTGTGGTGGCTCATGCCTGTAATCCAAGCACTCAGGAGGCAGAGACAGGACGATTGCTGAGTTCTAGGTTTGCCTGGGCTAAATAGTGAGTTCAGAGCTAGCCTGAACTACAAAGTGAGACCTTTTCTCAAAAAAAAAAAAAAAAAAAAAAAGACTGTCATTAGATCACTACCTATTTCATAATCATAAGCATATTTTGGGGGCTGATCAGTCACATGAATCATTCTGGTAAATAATAGTTTTCTGTTTCAGGATATAGACATACTGAATAAAAACTAATTGTATGAATCTAAGCACTCAGTCTAATACCATTTTTCTACCTTTACTGAGTTAAGCTGACATAAAATGATACTGAAAATTAACTTACAATTTTAAGAAATACTATAGAATCCCTGTGTAAATTTTACTCAATTTTCCAAATGGCAACATCTCATAGAACTGTAAGACAATATCAAGACTAGGGTGTTGATGTTATTTTACAATTTTTTCTAGTTTTATTCTTAAGTATGCATGTTTGTATTCTACGCATTTTATTGGATGTTTCCCTTCCTAATAAATATATATTATATATTTTATTATATATATATTATATATTTTATTATATATTATCTATAATATATATTATATTATAGATAATATATATCACATATATAATTATAATAGTATATATAATAGTACTATTTTGTATCTAGACTCTGCTGATATATATGTATATAATATATTATGTATATAATACATTATGTAATAATGTATATAATATATAATATACATATATATCAGCAGAGTCTAGATACAAAATAGTACTATTATTACAGGTATCCTACATTATCCCACATTACTAGAACATTTTCCTTCTAGACACACAACTTTGCCTATCCTGTAAACATCATAAAATTATTACACTTGATCTTAGCCAAAAGGCCGAGAAGCGATCACATCATAAAATTATTAATCTAATAATCTTGTCACAAGTTTTTTTACACATGTATAATTTTGTCATCTTAAGATTGTTATACCAATAGGATCACAACATTTTGAATTCTGTTTTGCTATTGACTAGAGTACGACAACATTGCATATCACCTGATTAACCTTTCTAGGTCTGGGAAATATTGCAGCTTCTTTAACTCCTCATCAGCTGAAGTTTAACTCAGTTATTCCTATTGGAACTGCTGAAAGGAAAATCCCTCAGTACATACAAATATATACAGAGTTGTGTGTCTTTTTATGTTTGTAACAGAAGCTTCTATTAGATAACAATAGACAAAGGCAGAAAAGTAGAATTTTTGAGTATTTTGATAATTTTATGTTACATTATATAAAACTTTTACAGGATTTTCCAGACAGGAAGTGCCATTTTATATCCCCTCCAAGAATATAAATCCCATTCACTTCCTTCATATCTCCATAAGACAAATAATTTTAAATTTCCTTTCTGTGAGCTTAATCCTCATCCTTTTATATTCAAGGAAATGTCTACCTAAGCTGTGCATTTTATTATCTTTATGGTGGTGCAGTTCAGTAGAATTTGGGAAATGTTAAGGTATTATTTCTTTGAATACATTTTTGTTTCAATTTGTTTTGTATCTCTTTTATTTGCTTTACTTTCTGGGACAGCAGTAATGCAAATATGTTGCATTCTCTTATTCCACATATCTATATTCTTTTTAAACTCTTTCTCAAATCCCTTCTTTCTGTTTTTTGATAATTAAAAAAACCAAATCATTATATATATATATATATATATATATAT
>PVIC010044833.1:0-14845 GCA_004025085.1 Thryonomys swinderianus
ATTAAAAAAAAAAAGAAAAAAAAAAGATTTTTTGGTATCATCGTTTTCACTGTCTCTTTCTAAGATACTCTTGAGAATTTTTTGCCATGCTATTTTGGTGGTTATAAATTTTTTGAGGTGCTTTATTGTTATAGAATTTGCTTATTTCTCCACCAACTTAGAAAATTTTTGAAGAACATACAAGTCTTGGTTAGAAATTATTATCTTGGGAGAAAAATGAGAATTAAGTTGTGTCGTATACTGGTACAAATTCTCAATGTGGAGTGTAATTGTGATGTGTATATATAATGTACCAGTAAAATATACCAATAAAAAAAGAAATTATCTTCTAGGTCTTAAAACACTTCATTCCAAGTTCTCTTGGCTTTTAAAGTTTGTATTGAGAAGTTAACTGTAAATCTAATGAATTTACCTTTATAAGTGGTTTGTTTCTTTTCTTAACAGTGTTAAAGATTCTGTTGAAGTTCTGGGATTTTTTTTTTCTGTCATATATGTGGAGAGAGCCTCTTTTGATTGTGGCTATTTGCCTTTCTATATGCCTCACTTATTCATATGTTTAATTCTTTCCCTAGATTTGGAAGGCTTTCTGCTAACTATTTCTGTAAATAAAGTTTTATGTCATATGTGCTGTCTTTTGATTTTATTCCAGTTAATATTAAATTAGTCTTCTTTGTGTCATCTAATAGCTGTTCATCTTCTCTTGTTAATTTTTTAGCATATCTCTGAGTGGTCTTTGAAACATCCCTACCTTCTACTTCTGATATTTTGTCTTCACACTGGTTCCTTCAGCTACCCATACTTTCCATATAGGTTTTATATCCCGGATTTCTATTTAGAACATTTTCATGAACTCTTAATTCTTTGCTACACTGGTCTTTCACATTTTTTATTATTTTGGTTAGCTCAGCTAGGTTTTCCTTAGTGTCTTTTATCAGTTCAATGATTTTGTTACAATCATCACCTGTTTAGTTGTGTCTTCTATGAACTCGCTAGGCACCTGATTGATCTGTTTTTTTAACCTTCTCTGTTAATGTTTAAAATAATCCGGATGTGTGATTTTCATTTTCCTCTTCCTCCTCAGTGCTTTATGGCTCAGATTTGGAGGGATGAGAGTTGCAGGAGGTATTTTGTTGCCTTGTCTTCTCATGTTCTGTTAGTTTGTTTTGTGTTTAGGTTTGCAGTAGCTCCTAGAAGTAAGAAAACCTCTGTTAATAGGAAAATGTGGCATGTATTGCAACTGGCCCCGCACCTGGTTTATCAGAAACAGACTACAGTATTGTTGCTGTCACAAATGTAATCACATATTGGTATACAGAGAAAACCTACTCAGAAACAACTGTACAAGTCTGGATATATTAAATAAATTAGCAACGGTAATATCCAAGCCAATCTAGGTATTGACACACCATAAAAACCACTCATGGGCCAGGTGTGGTGGCTCACGCCTGTTATATCAGCACTCAGGAGGCAGAGGTAGGAGGATTCCTGAGTTTGAGGCTTGCCTGGGTCTACATAGTGAGCTCAGGGCCAGCCTGAACTACAAAGCGAGACACTCAAAAAAAAAAAAAAAAAAAAAGCCATTCATGGACCAGAGATTTAGCTCAGTGGTTCCGGCACCTGTACTATCTCTAGAAGTTAGCAAATTCTGAGAGGGACCCCGGGTATCAAGAATAAGGCATCAGAATTTTAAAAAAATACATGATTAATACATTAAATTTCTTTTTTTTTTTTTTTGAGACAGAGTCTTGCTTTGTAGTTCAGGCTGGTTCTGATCTCAATGTAGCCCAGGCAAGCCTTGAACTCAGCAATCCTCCTGCCTCTGCCTCCCAAGTGCTAGGATTACAGGTGTGAGCCACCATGCCTGGCACTGTGGTATGTGGTTCTGATTGCAGGTGGATATTAGTCACCACACCCAGTGTTGTTGTTTGTCGTTACTGGGAATCGAACCAGGAACCTTGATGCTTGCTAGGCAGGCACTGGAACCAGTGAGCTAAATTCTGGCCCTACATTAAACTGGTAACCAAAGCCTTCAGGTAAGAAAACTGAAAGCCATTCAAAGTGAAAGGCAGAATTAAAACTAATTAAAACACTGATGACACAATCTTATGTGCAAAAAATCCCAAGGTCTACTAAAAAAATCAGAATTTATAAACATTACTTATATTTTTTAATATGTGACATGATACAAAATTATTTCAGTGTAACACGTAAGTTATGATAAATATTGTGATTCATGGCAAAATTAAAGAAAAATAAAGGCATGAGTTATAATTTAAAAGCCAGTGGCTAATATAAAAAGAAAAATTAAAACAAAAAATAAAGGCTAAGCTAAAAGAAGACAGGAAAGGATAGGAGAAGAATAAGGATAAGGAAATAGAAAAGAAGAAAGTTAGATGGTAGATCCAAACTTAACCATGGCAACAAGTATGTTAGCTGTTCTGTGGGTTATGGGCATGAACATTCCCAAGGAGAAGTCATGGTTCCTGTTAGAGGACCATGTGGAGTGCAGCAATACTGGCGATAAAGATGGCTGAATAAATCCAGAGAGAATCAGAAATCCTCAGGGATTCAAGCTGATCCCTTGGAGCCAACAGTTTCAGCTGGGTTGCTGGTCCTCGGGGAGCCAGCGGGGTGGCTGACAGGAGGCACATCCTGTTTTCAGAAGTTGCCTTGACTTGTTGGGTGAGAGGATGCTGTTTCCAGAAAGAGGCGTCTCCAGTCCATGAAGTTCTATGGAAAAGTTTCTCCTCCTGATCCTCAGGGGCCTCTCGTTGTGGTGCAAAGCAAAGGCTCATCTTCAAGGAGGAAAACCTCTAAATCACGCTAAAGGACATTCCATTCTTTTGAACTCAACCTCCAAGCTTTGTCCAGCTGATTTCCTCTGAGGACATACATTTCAGAAGGTTCCCTTATGAGTTGTTTAGTCTAATCCTCTTGGCAAACAAGACGTTGAATGGATTTGAGCCTTCTCCGTCTGCCAAGGGCCAGTTGAATGTGGCAGGTGTTACCCAGACAGTCCCTTTTCTTTCCCTACAGCTGGGTGTGAATATCCACCACCTCCCTATCACCAAATAATTCCACTTGAAAGCTTCCTCCATGACACCATTTAACCATGAGAACAAGGTGTCCGCCAGCCTAGAACTTGGGGTCTCTACTCCACACAGGTTTCATGGTTTCGCCCATTTCTGAGTTTGAGTCCCACCCTGTCACTCATAGCCTGATTGCTTTGGACCCGTGACAGTACCTCGAGATGACCTGGAAGGATGAAAGCCTAGTGACCCATATGTCTCAGTATATGTTCCTCCTCCAGAGACAAAGGAGACAGGCAAGGATTTCTTGTTCAGCCAAGCAGCCAGGTGGGCAGCCCATGGGGAACAAAGAGAACAGTCGTAGGAGGTACTGGCTGGGGCTCTGAGGGCGACTGAGCTTATCCTGCTGGCTCTAGGTGCAAGTGCACACCCTCTGCTTGGCATTACTGAGCCCTGAGTCACAGGGTGCACCTGGGGCTGCACAGAGGTAGGAGACCAGTGGCAGCCTGGCTTGTCACTATGCTCTGGGATAGAGCCTCAGGTTCCTGGGACAGGCCAAGGGCAGCTCAGTGCTCAGCGACTTCCAGGGAGGACTCTTGGTATCCACACCAGGAGGGAGGGATTCTTCAGGACCTTCTAGGCAGGTTCAACCCTCTTTGGCTGCCGTACAGGACACTGTGATTTGAGGAGATCCCACAGGATTGATGCACACTGGGGTGAGAGAGCTAAAAGTTGTTCGGGGTTACTGAGGATCCAATGCAGCTATATTCTACCGCTGAACTACATCTGTAGATATGTAGCCCTTTTTATCTTGAGATGCCCTCTTTTTCGCTAAGTTGCCCAGGTTGTTCTTGAATTTGGGATCCTCCTGCCTCAGTCTCTCAAGTAGCTGGGGTTACAGGGAAGAGCCATGTTGCTTTTCCAGAGGCTGAAAACGAATACTCCAACAGGATCGGGCCTTGAAAGCAGCCTGCCTCAGAGAAAGGACATGACCTGGGCCCAGGGTGGGCCGTGGAGGTGCATCTTTGCTTGGAATCCCCCTTCTGCCTTGGTGCCTTTCCCTTTTCTTTTCTTTTCTTTTTCTTTTTTTTTTTTTTTTTGAGACAGTCTTGCTTTGTAGTTCAGGCTGGCCCTGAGCTCACTATGTGGTCCAGGCAAGCCTCGAATTCAGTAGTCCTCCTGCCTCTGCCTCCTGAGTGCTGGGATTACAGTGTGTGGTATTGATTGCTGGTTGGCGTGAGTCACCATGCCCAGCATTATATGTGGTTACGGGGGACTAAACTCAGGACCTTGCGCTTGCGAGGCAGGCACTGGAACCAGTGAGCTAAATCTCTGGCCTGCCTTTCCCTTTTCTTAGCTCTCTCACTTTCTCACTGCCCCAAATCGGTCAGAGAAGAGAAACTTAAGCTGGACTGGAAAGTTTTAGGAAAAATGGTGTATGAACAGAGACCTGAAGGATGAATAGAAATGAACTACAGCAGGAGGGACCTTCTGGACTAAGGGAGGAGCCAGAGAAAGGAGCAGAGAAGAAGGAAGAGGAGGAAGAAGAGAACAAGGCAAAAAAGAAAAAAGAAGAGAGAAGAAGACAGAGCAAGAGAAGAGACAGGAGAAGAAGAATAAGACGTGAAAAAAGATGTGTCTGTTTAGGGTAACTAAATAGGCTTAGGGTCCAGCTCTGACTTAGCCATTTACTGTGTAGTCACTTACCGTCTGCAAACCTCAGTGTGCATGGCAGTGCAAGGCTATCACACCTGGCTCTGAGCTGTCTTCAGGATGACCAAGAAGAAATAGTACGGACTCTATAAGTAGTGGTTGATTTCTTATTGTTATTGGCTATTGCTCTGAAACTGATAACAGTTGATCTTTTTTTTTTTTTTTTTTTGCTTTTTGAGACAGGCTCTCGCTTTGTAGTTCAGGCTGGCCCTGAGCTCACTATGGTGCCCAGGCAAGCCGCCGCGAACTCAGCAATCCTCCTGTCTCTGCCTCCCGAGTGCTGGGATTATAGGTGTGAGCCACCACGTCCGGCATTGTGGTATGCGGCGTTGATTGTTGGTGGGCGTGAGTCTCCATGCCCAGCATTATATGTGGTTACCGGGGATCGAACTCAGGACCTTGCTCTTGCGAGGCAGGCGCCGGAACCACTGAGCTAACCCTCCGGCCCAACAGTCGATCTTTTAATAAAATACTCCCAACTCAGGAAAAGATAGAACCACAACTCAGAAGTTGACAAGCTTTTCCTTAAAGCTCCAGATAAAAAAATTTTTTTTTTTTGGACAGGGTCCCACTTTGTAGTTCAGGTTGGCCCTGAGCTCACTATGTAGCCCAGGCAAGCCTGGGACTCAGCAATCCTCCTGCCTCCTGAGTGCTGGGATTACAGGCGTGAGCCACCACGCCTGGCTCTGTCGTATGTGGTGTTGATTGCTGGTGGGCAGGAGTCTCCATGCCCAGCATTGTATGTGGTTACTGGGGATTGAACTCAGGGACCTTGTGCTTGCAAGGCAGGCGCTGGAACCACTGAGCTAACCCTCCAGCCCCAGATAAAATATTTTAAGTTTCTTCAGAACTTGGTGCACAGTTGTAACTTCACCACTCTGCAAGGCTGAGAGAGGACAGTCACCAGGTTCTAGCACAGGTCAGGTAACTTAGTGAGACTCTATCTCAAAATAAAAAATAAAAAGGAGCTGGGAATGGAGCTCAGTGTGTGTGGGGGAGACACTCTTGAGCTTTGTTGTATGGAAGCAGCTGTACATAATATACAGAACATAGCTCTTTTTTTACATAAAAAAGGAGCTTTGCCATGTTCTAGTAAGACTTCATTTACAGAAGTGGGAGTCAGTTCCATCTGCCAACATCAAAATAAGACCCTCATCTGAGTAGACATTTATTTCATCCCCCTTCTGTACGTGGCCTTTTCCTTCTCTCTGGAATTTTCTTTCAACATGCAGGTCCATATATCTGCATCCACTTCTCTGATTACATAACAGTAAAATCCAAAGTGAGTCCACAACAATAAAGTTCTTGTTTTATCATCCACAGAGCTCATGAATTCAGATTCCAGGAAGTTCACAGTCATTTCTTCCACCTGAGATGATCTGTGGCCCTGATCTTTGTTAGGCTAAGCTCATAATCACAGTAATGAAGAATCACTCACGAGCTCTAAACAACCTCCTTTCCTGTCCCAGGTGGGCACAGACCTGACACACCATAAAAGTATTCCTTAGCTGGGCGGGGAGCACATTTTTAATCCCAGCGCTCTGAGTGGCTCGAGTAACAGGATCATAAATTTGAGTCCTGCCTGGCCAACTTGGTGAGAACTTATTTCAAAATAAAAACATAATAACATAGCTGGGTAGTTCAGTGTGATAGTCCTGGATCCAATCCTCATCACTCCAAACAATCGATCAAGCCAATTGATCAGGCTGGAAATACACCGCAGGGTAAAGTGCTCCTGGGTTTGGTTGCTAGGTCCTCTATCTCCACCAAAAAAAAAAAAGTGTTTGTTGTTTATGTAGATAATCTCTGTGTGAGCCAGCTCTGTAACAGCAGATTCAGCTGAGTGGGTGCCCAAGTGTTTGCACTTTTTTATTATCATTATTCCATAGACAATAGAGCCTAACAGCTATTTACATAATATTTACACTGTAGTAATCTAGACAGAATTTAAAGTGGAAGGATGTGTATAGATTTTAAGCACATACTATGATTCAAACATCTTGGAAGTTCAATATCTGTAGGAAAACCATCCACTGGGGATGTAGAGAGATGATTGTTACAGCAAGTGTCCTAGCTTGGCTTAACCCAGAAAAACAGAAACTGAGATCAGGGCTTACACACAAGTCATTTGCTTTGGGGAGACTCCAAGGAAGCTGGAGTGAGGAAGCTAGGCAGAGTGATATGTGGAAATAGTGAGGGAAAATAGTGAGGAAACAGTGAGGTCAATCCCATTGGACCCCACCTCGAGACCATGTAGAGTGGCCATGGCCATGTCCCTGGCCCATCCACCACATACCACTCCCTCCCACTCCAGAAATGAGTGTGCTCTCAGGGCGGAGAGGACTCCCACAAGAAACTCCGGCCTGTCACAATGCACGTGCTATACTCAAAGGAGCCGAGAGAAGGCACAGATGGCCTGTACCTCCACCGAGCTGGTTAGGTTTGTGCATTGTTAAATTTTTAAAGGCTGGGCATGGTGGAGTATACCTGTAATCCCAGCCCTCTGGGAGGCTGAGATAGAAAGATCAATGGTTTGAGCCCAGCCCATGCAACTCAGCAACTTAGCAAGACCAAGTCTCAAAATAAAAGATTGAAAAAAGGGTTAGGGATGTAATGTAGGAGAAGGTCCCTGGTTTTAATCCCCAGTATAAATAGAGTATTACTCAAAAGTAAGTTCGTTCATAATCACCTAGACAACCTTCCTGAGCAAGTGCTGTTTGTTGTGTGTCTTTTTAGAGGTATCGCTGTCCCCTGTACAGGCAAACAATTCAATTTTTAAAACAATTAGTATGTTTGCAGTACATGGGGTTTACATTGATCTTAGAGTGTAGGGACAGTGTGATATACTGTGCAAATCCTACTGGGTTATGCTTTTTAAAGTTCTTTGCTGGCACCATGATGAAATTATGTATGTGTATGTTCAGAACTCCCTCTTCTTTGGAAGAACCACAAATATCTTGCTTGAGCTCATACCAAAGTTTACTTACCCAGACCCTGCACTGATGATACTGATATTTCCAGTAATTTTTAAAAAGTCAAGTAGATGGAGGCATACCTGGAATAAAGATTGTCTTTGAGGGATGTAGTGTAGCTCAGTGGTAAAGTTTGTCTAGATGTAGTAGGAGGCTCTGAATTCTATTTCTAGCACATGGGGAAAAAATAACCCTTTGGGCTGGGGATTTAGCTCAGTGGTTCAAGCATCTGCCTTGCAAGCTCAAGGTCCTGAGTTCATCCTGGCAATCACATACCAGGCATGGTGACTCATGCCCACCAGCAATCAGTACCACATACCGCAATGCTAGGCATGGTGGTTCATGCCTATAATCCCAGCACTTGGGAGGCAGAGGCAGGAGGATTGCTGTAAATTCGAGGATAACCTGGGCTACATAGTGAGCTCAGGGCCAGCCTGAAGTACAAAGTGAGACCCTGTCTCAAAAAACTAAAAAAAAAATAATAATAATAATATAATAATAACCCTTTAATTCACTTTGAATTTTGGCAAGCAAGACATGGAGCTGTTCCATCACAAAAGTACCCTTGTGGATCCAGATAGGTCAGCCTTTTGCTCAGCCTGAGCACCTGACTGATCTATTTTCTGTCCTGATATTTTGTCTTTTCTGAAATATCACATCCTAGTATATGGATTTTTTAAACCTGCTTTCCCTTCTTTTCTTTTCTTTGTCTTCTGCCTCCTTCTCATCTAGTCTTCTTCCTCTTCTTTTTCTCCTTCCTTTAGTCCTCCTCCTTCCTCTTCCTCATCCTCTTCATCCTCTTCCTTTTTTTTCTTTATTCAGTACTAGAAAGAGAACCCAGGGAGCACTCAGCTACATTCCCAGACCTTTTAAATCTTTTTAAAAAAGTTTGAGCTAAGGTCTCACTAAGTTCCCAGGCTGTTCTTGAATTTAGAATGTCCTGCCTCAGGCTCCTGAATACCTGGGACAACAGGTATGCTCCCGCCATGCCCACCTGGAACCAAGTTTCTTTCATCGAACACACTGTGTTTGGGACTCAAGGACATTGTGCTGTGTCAGTGGTTGATTCCTTTTATTACCGAGTAGTACTCCGCAACAGAGGAACACCCCAGTTTATCCATTCACCAGTTGTAACACACTGAGTTGTTTCTAATTTGGGGCAGTTAGGAATAAATCTGCTGTTACTGGGTACTGGCTCTTGTGCAGAAATAAATTTTTATTTCTCTTGAGTAAACTCCCAGGATTGGTGGATTACTGATCATATGCAAGTAAGTCACAGTTTTCCAGTGATTCTACCACTGTTTTCCCACCAGCAATACATAAATGTTTACCAACAGTATTATCAGTCTCTTTCATTTTTCCTTTTCTAATAGTTATAGTTTTTGTCTACCACAAACAGTGCTACAATAAGTATCCTTGAACACATGCTTTATTATTGGGTGAGTATATTGGTATGATGGATGCATGCTTAGAACTAGAATTGATGGGATAAATGATTTCAAAGGTTGACTTGGCTTTGAACTCTTGGGTTTAAGCAGTTCTCCTGCCTCACCCTCCTGGATAGTCAGGACTATAGGCATTCACTGTCACATCTGAGATTGTGTCTGAAATGCGTGGCTTTAAAGAAAAATGAGGGCTGAGGATTTAGGTCAAGTGGTACCGTGCCAACCTTGGATGCACAAGGGCCGGAGTTCAATCCCCAGTACCGCAGGAAAAGAAAAAAAGCATTTAAAAAAATAAAGAAAAATGAACTTTTGATAATGGTAACATGACTTGGAGGGTTTTGAGGAGTACTTCACCTAAAACTTAGGTGGGACCTTCCATACCTGGCAGTGGATATTAGGCATTGTTTGAACATTGCTACTAATCAGCTGTAGCATTCTTTGCTACTCTGTGTTCCTCTTCCTCCTCAGTGTATCCAGTAGGCTGTTATCTGGAAAGCTCAACAGTTCCTCCCACTGAATTCAGTTAATCCCCATAAATCTGAGAAGCTGCTCAGGCATTTGGGCACTGTTGTTTCACAGAATAAGGAGGCTTCACTGTCGGGCGAAGGATAAATCTGTGTACCACACGGTCAAAAACATCTGTCTAGTTTGGTGATCCCTCCAGATTATGTGCCTTTCAAATTGTTTTTGGACTGCTACCCACTTTGAGAAATACCTTGGGAGCCAGAATACTATTCCAAAACAAAAATTTCAGAAAACAATGTTCAATATTCTTTGTTACATTGTATTTCATTGAGCATGTACCCACTAGAAACCACTAATACGTGGATTCCTATTATTGGCTTGGCGAACATTTTAAAGAGCACAATTCTAGAATCTGGGTTAGAATACCTCTTATTTAAACACATCTTCCAACTTTCCTGTCAATACAGCTTCACTATTCCCATGTTCTTCATAGGGGAGTGTTTGTTGTGGGTTTGTGTGTGTGTGTGTGTTTTGTTTTGTTTGCAGTACCGGGATAGAACTCCTGCACTTGTGCTTGCAAAGTGGGCACAGTATCACTGGGCTAAATCCCTGTTCCAGGGCGAGTGTTTTTTGAGACAGGGTTTTAGCAGTAGACCAGGTTAGTATTGAACTCCCTATGTCATCCAGGCTGCTTTGGGACTAGCAGTCTTGTCTCAGCCTCCCAAGTGCTGGAATTATAGGTGTTCACCACCACGCCAGCCTCTCTGTTAGCTTTTCGTTTTTTTTCATTTTCTTGGGTTGCTAAAGCTTTTTTTCTTCTCCAATTGTTTCTAAAAATACCTCTTGAACTCCATATGTGCACTGACTAGTACTAAATGCTAGTGGAAGAGAACAAACTTTGAAGAGAAAGCTGTGTACTCAGATATCACCTCCATCATTTGGGTGGAAGACTTTTCAGCTATGCAAGATTCAATTTCTGCCTCTGTAAAAAGGGCGTAATAGATCACGGAGGTGAGGGTAAAGGTTTTAGTACAGTGTCAGGCCCATAGTAGGTGCTTAGTACAGTGATGTTGCGTTCCAACAGCATCAGCATCAGTCTGGGAACTGGACAGACATGCAAATCCTCGGTTCTCGCCGCAGATTTACTGAATCAGAAACTCCAAGGATGGGATCCAGCGATCAATTTTATGAATTGACTTTAATGTATTTTAACGAGATAGTGATGCCTGCTCTAGTTAGAAATTCACAGGCTGAACACTCCTGACGCTGCAGAAACGAGCAGGTGGTAGATGATGAAAGACTCAGCGGGCTGCTATTGACCTTTATGGTGCCACATGCACCCAGATTTAAAGGTTTTAACTGTCTGTTTCGGTTTTGGCAGGTCCCGCCTACTTTGCTTGCTGATTGGTGATTATTCCTTGTCTAGTCACCATCCACCCAACCGGAGAAAGCATAAATTGAAAGAGGCGGGATCGGGCTCTGAGAGTTCTGTGTGCCCATTGGCTCTGGACCACGCCGCAGAGCGGGGAGGGACTGCGCGTGCGCACAGCTAAGTGGCGCCCCCGGCGGCCGTTAAACATGGCGACTGTGGCGGAGCTAAAGGCTGGTGAGTGCAAGCGGGGTGGGAAGCGTCAGATTTTTCTGTCTGTGAAACATGGAACGCAAGGAGAAAACGCAGAGTTGGCCTTTGCAGGGCTCGTACTGCGTTCTCATTGCTTGTGGGGTGACGTCTGGCAGGAGTCACAGCCGCTGCGTAGAGCCTCTGGTTGTGTAGGCTGTTTTGTTTAGATACTCGTAATTGAACCCAGGGCCTTCGCCCTGAGCTATTCCCCCAGGACTTTAATTTGAAGACACGTAACCCGCCCAGTGCCCATTTCCTAGATTGGGAAACTGACGTGCTGCGAAGTGAGATCCCTCGACCAAAGCATTGAGGTAGGAAGAGGCAGTGTGGAAACCCAGATAGGGTGCACTAGACCACAAGTCTTAATTGCTGAACCATATTGCAGCCCAATGAAGAAAATCAGTTCCAGTGTTGGGGTAATTAGAGATTTAGAAAAAAAACAGTTGAATGTCTTTGAGAATACGATTCTGTAACCATTGGTTTAAATGTATGGTAAACTGCCATGGGATAGGCATGCCTCTTGCCCCAAGGTCAGACTTCACATGAATCACCGGACCTTCTCAGGAAAATACACATGACATACAGTAGTGCCACAGGTTCAGAAGGTTTAAAGATGCTGTCAGCGATAAGGTTAAGATGTGTTCAGATGTTTTTATGGTATAATGTTCAAGCATGGCAGTAGCAAGGGTTAAAATGATCGGAGGTGGCATAACTCCTGGGGTTTCGAGGTGGCCTGCACAGACTTAGGGGGCCTTTTCTATTTTTTTCCTGCATTCTCCAGCTCTCCAAATGCTTTATGTCCACAAGAAACTCAAGGAGAACTTGCTTGGTAACCAGTTACCTTACAAAGCACTGTCACATTTTTTATTTAAGCTGCTGCTGTACCTGCAAAGTAGTACTCATTACCTGGAAGAAGGCAGCTGAGGCACTGTTTACATGCTGGACTTCCTAATTTCCCTTCATTAATTCTCATTTCTCTCCTGAGCGTGAGACTCTACTGTGTGTACTACAAAGTAATTGGGACAGAGTCGTTGGCAATGGCGAGACATTCCAGTCCATCTGAGTTCCAAAGATGGAGAATGTGGCTTCAGTTATGATCCTCAGTATGACAGCTCTTTGCTCTCCTTTTATGGGCCTGAAACAAAGTCTGATTGGTTGATAACTTACTTCACACTCTACAGAAGGTTGAGGGAATGATTTAACAATAAGTGGTAAGAAACGGTGAAATACCTAGTAAAGACTGGATCCCTTTAATCATATGTCCAAGGGATCTTGTTATTTTTTAAAGCACATTGATGTCTATGCCTCTGCGGATAAACTGAATTTTTTTGATTGTGCTCCACTGATTTGGTACCTTTGACAGGACACGGTGTAGTGTTAAGCTGCACCAATTTCACCAGCAGTGTACAGCACTGCTGCACTACAGTGCTCCTAGGTAACATCTGTTAATCTTTTGTTATAGTATAGGCATTGGGGATGAGATATATTCTCTGATGTTGTCAGTTAGCCATTAATGGCTAACAAAGGTTCCAGACCATATCAGTAGATGGTGCCAATTCAGCTTCAGGGGCCTCCTCATCCATAGTTGGCATAGCTGAGTCTCACTGTCTCTTTATTGTCCATGTGACCTTGCTCCTCCAGAAGTTAGGTTCCATTTAGCATATACAGTACCTCCATGACACCTTACAGTAGTCCTCTGTTAGAGTTCTAATGAGGCTTAACAGTGTCAAGATCCTGCCACATGTATGTCATTGCAGTACTGAGGAGGCTGAGGCAGGAGAATGGTCTCAAGTTCAGGGTCAACCTGGGCAACTTAGTGTGCTCAAGGCTACCCTGAACTGCGTAGCAAGACCCTGTCTTGGACACTCTCTCCCCGAAATAAAGATCCTGCTGTTCTGAAGGGTTAACTTGTAATTGTATTTCAAAAAACCCAAACACTTCATTTAGAATGGATTATTCCTGTTAGGGTTGTGGATATCACTGGTTTTTGTGCTAAAAACATGACATTCTCTTTTCTCATATGGTGTATAGTTTTCTTTATTCAACTTTCTGGAGTAGAGGTGGTTAGTGACCCTCAGAACCCATCCAGAATGACAAGATTTTTGAAAATACGAGAGACTGGGGGGTAAACTCAGGTCCTGGTGAGCTGGCCATAACTCTGTTCCCTCTTTTATTTATTTGTTTGTTTGTGTTTTTGGAAACAAAGTCTTCACAGTGTGGTTCATGCTGACCTTGAACTCGCTATGTAGCCCAGGCTGGCCTTAAACTCACAGCAGTCCTGCTTCTGCCTCCTGAGTGCTGGGATTACGGGATTACAGGGATGAGCCACCATGCCTGGTTTCTGTTCCCTCTTTTATTCTTCACTAGAATGTGTATCAGACTGTAATCTCTGATGGTGAAGTGGCTGTATGGCAGTGGTGGCAACCTATGGTGAACCTTTCAACATACCTGAAAGCTCTAGAAGGGTTGCCATCACTATTGTGTAGGATAAGTGTGAATTTGTTCAGCTCTATTGAGGATAAATCAGTGTGACTTAGAAACTTTATTTTTTCTCACAAAAATAATTTGTAGTAGTTGATGTCATCTTTCAGTTTGTTAGTGTTGTTAGATTGAGAATTCCATTTGTGCCACTTACCTTTTCAGTGTTTTTCTTCAGAACATCCCCAGAAGTGACAAATGTACTATATATCTGAAGCAGTAATATTTTCTGTTTAACAGTTTTAAAGGACACCTTGGAAAAGAAGGGGGTACTAGGGCATTTAAAAGCAAGGATCCGAGCAGAAGTATTCAATGCCATGGATGATGATCATGAACCTCGACCATCATTGTCTCATGAAAACCTGTTAATTAATGAATTAATTCGGGAGTATTTGGAATTCAACAAATATAAGTACACAGCATCTGTCCTCATAGCAGGTAGGTGATTCTTTTTTTTTTTTTTTTTTTTGAGACAGGGTCTCGCTTTGTAGTTCAGGCTGGCTCTGAGCTCACTATGTAGCCCAGGCAAGCTGGGAACTCAGCAATCCTCCTGTCTCTGCCTCCCAAGTGCTGGGATGACAGGCGTGAGCCACCACACCCAGCACTGTGGTATGTGGTATTGATGGCTGGTGGGCGTGAGTCACCATGCCCAGCATTATATGTGGCTACCTGGGATCAAAGAACTCAGGACCTTGCGCTTGTGAGGCAGGCGCAGGAACCACTGAGCTAACCCTCCGGCCCTGGTAGGTGATTCTTATGATCTGAGACAAAATCTGCTTCTCTCTCCCCCGTTCACAGAAGATGTCTAGAAATCTCATTTCATTGCCAAATAGTGTCATCTGTGTAACTGGTACATAAAATCACATGGGTTCTAGCTTGAGCAAGTTCTCATGAGGCTTATTTTACTATACAGAACATAATAGCGAAAACCTTCCTTTATGGATAGTTTAATATTAAGCATACATCTTAACTTGATGAAGACTGTTGACATTCATTGGTCCAGAGATTGTCTGTGTCCATATTTCTACTTTGCTCTGTGATTGATGGCTGTATAGTGCTGCTTCCATTCAGAAAAGAAGCAGTGTTAGGAAATATCAGTTAGTTGTCTTGGACTTAGGTACT
>PVIC010044834.1:0-14861 GCA_004025085.1 Thryonomys swinderianus
TTACATCTGAGAAACAGCTGGTAACAATTTTTTTCCATATTGTCAGTTGTGTTTTCGCTCTGCTGCTGGTTGCTCTTGCTGTCCAGAAGCTCTTTACTAAGATAAGATCCTAGTTGTTGCTTCCTTCTGCTAGATCCCATGCTGCGAGCTGTTGTTCATAGTCTTTCCCTAAGCTAAGAGTTCTATCTCATCTGTCTCCAAGAGTTCTAGCTAATCTGTTTTCCAGCACGTTTAGTGTTTCTGATTTAATATTTAGGTCTTTAATGCACTTTGATTTCAGCTTACTACACATATTGTGTTTTCCTTTTAAGATAAAAGACGTTTTTGCATGAGTTGTTATATCTAAAATAAAACCAGAGTACTCAGGTTTAACTGCAGTATTGCCACTCTGTGGTAAATAGGTGGGTTTGGGGTTGTTGTTTGGCACTCAAGTCTCTACAAGTTCACTGTCGCCCTTTTAGGACATTTTATGCCCTCTTATTGACTAGACTGGCATGTTTCTTATTCCTCCTTCCCTAAAGCATAAGCCAGGAATTAGCAACTATTCTAGTCATACTGACTAAGTATATGTCTAATGATAACTATACAATGAGTAAAAACGAGGGAAACACTGCAAACAAAAATGACATTAAGCAGATAAAGAACCCACTGTAAGGTCACAAAGAAAATAAAAGCACTGCATCACAGAGGTGAGATACAACACACGGCAACATGCATGAGCCCTGAAAATGTTATGCTGTGGAAAAAGCTGTTACAAAACATCAATTTTTGTGTATAACAGGTATTGTGAAATGGGAAGACAATGTTCAAAGGGGAAGGGCAGCTGGGGGCAGAGAAAGTAAAAAAAGGAAAAAAGTTCATGGCAAAAAGGAAAAAAATGGAAACAAAGCTTATGTATGTAGGGGGTGGAGGGACGGCAAGGGAATGGTGAAAAATAGGAATCAGGATATAACATGTACAGGTACAAATTCTCAATGATGAATGTGAAAATAATGTGTACTTGAAATGTACCAATAAACTCAGTTTTTAAAAACATACCAATTTTTCGTGGTTCCATTTATATAAACTGCCCAAAACAGGCGAATGTACAGAGACAGGAAGGAGATCCCCGGAGGTGAAGGGGCGATGCGGGGAGGAGGGGGCTGGAGGCCCCATCCGTGCGGGAGAACCCCACGTTCTCTCGGGGTTAAGGCAAATGTCTCAAGCTTGAGTGTGGTGGTAGTTACACAACCCTGCGGATGTATTAAAAGCTACTCAATCATACATTTTAAATTAGTAAACATTATATGTGAATTTTACCTCAGTAAAGCTCTTAAGAAAATCTTAGATGTAGCATGACTGCAAGGGAATAATGTTTTAGAAGCAGGGAAATCTCGACGGTCACCTTGCCTGTGCCACAAAATACCTGTGTCGCTTTCAATTTTCCACACTGGCAAAAACGGCTATTAATGCCTAAGTCACAAGGTCACTGAAGATGTTGTACAGAAACCTAGTGCCGTTCTCGGCGACGGTGAGGCACTGGAACATATGACTCTTGGGCACTCTTGCGTCAGTGCTGGAATTATGCTGGTATTAATTCTTCAACCTGGATCCTCTTCCAGGCACACCGGAGTCTCTGCCTGGTGTGAGTCAGCATGATCCAACTCTGACGGCGCGCCCTGCTGCCGGCCCTGGTGCACACCTGTGCCAGGCACAGAGGAGACGCAGTTCCCGTGTGCCCACTGGGCCAAGACGCCTCAGGCAGTGCTGGCAGCACTCACCAGGAAGCCCCACACCGCCATCTGAAAGGCATCCAGGCCAAGGATATAGATTTTATTTTACTTTATTTTGTTAAATAAAGTTCTTCAATTTTTTGTCTCATCTTGTGTAAGTTTTGGTAAGTTGCATTTTTTTCAAGGAATCTGTCCTTTTCAAGTAAGCTGTTTTGTTAACATAAAATTATTTATGGTGTTCTCTTTTTTCCAATTTTGATTTTCTTATAAAGATATCCTTTTTAGAAGTATAGATATTCTAAAAGCTTTTTGTTCTCCTTATGTTTTTCATCCTTATCCTTATGCAGTGAGCTTTTAGCTGCTGAAACAAGTTGAGGCCTGAAACTAACAATGCCAGGTGCAGGGTGACAGGCGCCAGGGTACCGGCTGCTTCTGCCTACGCTGGCTCTGGCTGTGAGCGTTGAGAAAGGTGAACAAAGGAGATTTGGTGTTTTCTTTGACTATATTCAACCAGATCTCTAGGGTAAGAAAGAGACAAGATTGGGAGACACTTTCCATAGGAATAAAGAGACGCAGGTCTCTGCAGGAGTGTGAGTTTCAGCCCCAGGAACATCAAGTGTAGCCACAGAGCAACGAACAGACAAACAGGCCACACGTGGCTCCGAGCCGGACGCCACGAAGCCGCCACATCCCAGCCTGGCCTCCGTGAGGAACACGCGCAGAAGACGGACTCCCGGTCACAGCCCACCCACTGTGTACGAGAAAAAAAACCACTGTAAGTTTTGGTTACAAAGAGTAATAAAAGCTTAATATTTCTTGCAATTTCTCATTTATCTCTATGCATCATCAAGTGAGCCTCAGGTAATTCTGACAAAATTATCCATGCTGCCTACTTCCATTAGCGTTTGCACAGGACGGTCACAGAGCATAGGACTGAAAGATCAGGGACTTTGTTACAAAGGTCAACCATTTTTCTAAAACAAGATACACGTGAACATTCATATTTCATACAGAAGAGTGTTTAGGAAAAGCACCATTCCATAGAACGCAGGTAGAAGTTCAAATGAAAGAAATCTTCACTGGTGAAAACTATGTATCACTGAACCAGAACTCCACTTCTAAAAAGTTATCTCAAGAAAATACTACTGAAACACGTTGTAGTTTAATCCTTAGGATGATCACTGCAGGAATACAAATGATAGTAGAAAATAATTCGAAGACATCAAACTGTCAGCCCTGGGCTAAAGCAACAGAACAATTTTAGCGAACTGCAGCACCTCTCAGGAAACAGGAAAAATGGGCTCAACACGAGGTCTCCAACCCTCTCTGGCACCGACAAGCCCAGCGACCAGCCTGTGCACCCCTGGTAGCCATGTCACTGGCTGTCCTTAGGATGGCAGCCCCCCTCCCCCAAGAACTATGTAAATATGTTCTTCCTTCTCTCTCGCCACTAGAATCTCCCTGATTTCAGTTCCTGTTAACTGGAATAAACGTTTCTTTTTCACGACAAAAAGCTTGTCTTAACAAGTGGATTCCTGTGTGCCACCTATCACACAAATTATCCACAGACTTGGTAAAGAGACAACACAACTGGTACAGTGCTGTCCACGTGTGCCAGGACTCTGAGAGGCTGAGCTAGGAGGCTTACAGGTTTGACACCAACATGGACGACTAAAACCTGTGTCAAAAAAAAAGATTTGGGGTTAGGCATTTAACCCAGTGGTTCTGGCAGCTGCCTGGCAAGCACAAGGTCCTGAGTTCAATCCTCAGTACCTCATATCACACTGCCAGGTGCAGTGACGCACGCCTGTAATCCCAGCACTCGGGAGGCAGAGACAGGAGGATTGCTGAGTTCGAGGCTTGCCTGGGCTACATAGTGAGCTCAAGGCCAGCCTAAACTACAAAGTGAGACCCTGTCTAAAAAAAAAAATTATTTTCCCTAAAAAAAATATATCATATACAGGCACAGATTCTCAATGATGAATGTGATCATAATGTATACCTAAAATGTACCAATAAACTCAAAAAATGGAAAAAAGAAATTATAATAACTTTGAAAATGTATAAAGATTTAGAGAATTTTGCCCATATTTATTAAAGTTTAATTAACAACAAAAAATAATGATAATTAGCCTTGCTTCAAACACACCTATTACATTAATCCATCGCCCTATCTTGAACTTCTTAATTTAATCACATATTCAAAATGTCCTTTGCCATGTTGGGTAACACTTACAGGTTCATGAGATTAAAACATAGATACCTTTAAAAGCCATTATTTGTCCTACCACAGGAAGGATGAAAGCAATTTAGAAATTGAGAGTAGCAATCAATACAATTTGTTTTTAAAACATTAAAAAAGCAGTGAATCATATACTTTTTAAAAAGTGGACTTTATGATATGTAGATTATTTCTCAAGTTGTTCTTTTTTATTGCTTTTTTTTTTTTTTTTTTTGCAGTACTGGGGATTGAACTCAGGCCCTTGTGCCTCCAAAGTTGGTGCAGTACCACTTGAACTAAATCCCCAGCCCCTCAAGTTGTTCTTTTAAAAACAACTGTCGGGAAAAAAGTTACTGTTAAAACACAAAAGTAAATAGTTTATGGGTAGTTGTTCTTAGGCATACAAGGATGAAGACATTCTACCAAGTCAATATTAATAGTGCTTCACATAAACATTATAACAATCCACGGATCGGGAGTTGAAGATATCCAAAAACTTTTCGGTAAAGCTCTTTCACTACGAAGTCCATAACTTGGAAAAAACAACTGAAACACATAAGAGGGAAGAGGTATAAGCATAAAATAAATGAAACAGAATTTATGTCGTCCTTCTGTTTGACCCGGAATTCTAAATTTTCAAAACAAAGTCATATGATCCTGTCCGTTGTGTATCACACGAATGCCTCAGATAGCAACATGTAAGTAGAGGCAGAGTGTCACGATTCACCGAGGATCCCCTTTCACACACAGGATTCAGAACGGAACACGAGTGCTCGCTTCGGCAGCACATATACTAGAACTGAACGCGATCTGCTGCACCATGTTCCCAGGAGGCTGGGGGGGGGCAAACAACAAGGAGGCCAAGGCGTAGCTCAAAGGCAGCGCGCCTGCCGGGTAAGCGCCAAGTCCTGAGTTGGATCCCTAGTACCAAAAAAAAAAAGATACAAAAGAAGAAAAGAAAAAGCCTAGTGTGAAACCATCTAAATCGCAAAAGCTAAGGAGTACGTACTGCCAAGACCTACAAGAAGGCTTTTGTCTTTTTCTTGGTGTATGTTTGCATTCCAACACTGCATTTTCTAAGAGCAGGAAAAACGCATGGGGAGAAAGATGGCTCCTGCCTCCGGGACACAGAAGGGCGCGACTGTGGGCTGCCTTCATCCCTGACTCGCCGCAGGTACAGGACGGACAGGAGGATTTTTCATCCCCTCCCCCCACCCGTTCCCTCCCCTGTCCCAAAAGATCTTTCTTCTTATTTCCTATTATTTTTCATTCTGATGTGTATATTTTGAATTTAAGGCTTAGAATGATATTCAGCTAATACCATAGTTTAACAGAAATCTCTTGAACTTAAAAAGAACAAATTTTAAAGAAAAGTAAATATATATACTGGGCCAGGGATGTAGTTCAGTGGCATCACACCTGCCTGACAAACACGAAGCCCTGAGTTCAATTCTGGATTCTGGTAAAAGAGAGAGAGAAAAAAATAGACCAACAAATATATATTTTAACTGCATACTACTGCTGGGTATGCATGCTAATGAGGCAACGCAGGTAATTCTGTATCCATGAAAAGATTTATTAAAATCTTTCTGCATTAACTTCAAATATTTCTAAAGCAAGTTAACTTCCTTTTACTAAATGCAATAAACATGGTTTTAGTCAACTAATCAAAGTTAAATCAAATCTGGAATCACTTCTTTTTGTAAAAATGGGTCTATTTGAGCTATTTCATCCTTGTCAGTGAGAAGATGAGTTATTCCTACTTTTTAAAATTTAATTTAATTTAATGGTACATTACATATACACATCACAATTACACTCAACACAGAGAATTTGTACCAGTATACGGCATGACTTAATTCTCATTTTTCCCCTCCCCTACTGACCCTCCAATCCCCATCCCTATACACATAAGCTTTGTCTCCTGTTTTTTTACTATTCCTACTCTTTTGGACGTATTTACACTGAACAAAAATCAATCTTAACACCATACCTAAAGGCGTCATCTTTGAATTAAAAAAAAAAGTACGATTCCAGGATAGATGTTAATTTAAATGCTTTTAAAAATAGACGAATTATTTCTTGGAAGGTTTCAAAATAATGCTTCCGCTCAGATCTCAGCTCCAAAACCTTTCAGAACCTTAGTATCATTTGTTCTACACTCTTCTTCCCGTGATTTCCTCTCTGCAACCCACCTCCTTTGCCCCCAAAGAATAACCTACATCTTCTACAGCTTAAATCAATCTATTTTCTTCCCTGGGGTGGCAGAATGCTGCACACTTAGCATCACTGTAGCCGTGGCACTATTTCCAGCTCACTGGTATTTATCCAGATGAGCATAATTTGCAACCACTGAGCTCAACTCCTCTGATGTTAACTGCGTCATTAAAACCCTCCCGGCATCCAAACTGTTTGATCTTTCAGAGAATGTCTGGGCTGTGACCGGGCTCCCAAACCGCGGCTGTGCTCCCGGCTGTGCTCCCGGCTCCCGCTCCTGCCCCGCACAGGCTCCTCGCGTCAACTAACAGCCCTGAGGTGGGGCTCAGAAAGAAAGATTTTTCATGCAAAAATTCTTTAAGCCCACACAAAGACATTTTAAAACTGGATTAAAATAACGAAGCAGAGGGACATCCTAAACACTATCGCTTCAAAAGTTAAGGTCATACACTTTCAAGAATAAAGTATCTTAAAAGATCATAGCAAATCTGGGAATAGTAAATAGTAGATGATAGAGGATAGAGAATTGAAGAACAAAAGCAAAATCAAAGTGAAAAAATTTCAAAATCTCAATTTAACAATGCTTTGTGAGTTTTGTTATAGCACTCAACTTTCTATGATCCCCAAGTGCTTTCCTTAAGAAAATAAAACAATCAAGAATGGTGAAAAGTTAAATTTTATTACATTTTTAAAAGAACATTATCCTTACTTTCCTAAAGATTTCATGTGTGGCTTATATAGGCAAAGTAGTATACATTGTACAAATTAACATGGTCAGTTAAAATTTTATTTCAAAATGAAAAACCATATTTAAAAATTTACTTAGAGAGAGAAAAGTTAGCATTGTAACATCCACAAATGGTTAATAAAAGGCAAGATCCTGCAGTCCTTTTAAAGTTAAAAATAAGGCCAAACTACAAGTATCAACCGCAAAGAGTCATTGTGTTGTATATAAAAAGCTCAGCATGGAAATAAATTCAATAAATGTACAAAAAGAGTTTTCATGCCCAGGAAAGAACTGAAGGCATCAAAAATAGGCCCAACTACAAATACCATGGAGGTCAGTTTAAAAAGACCAGCAAATTCACTCTGTAATGCATGGCAAATTAAACTTAATCAACGCCTGTACCAGGTTAGACAGGCAATCCACCTTTAAAAGTCCCCTCAAACAAAGCATAAGAACAGCGAAGAGGTTCCGGAGTGTAATTAAACACCAACTCCACAGCAGGCGACAGAGACTTACTGTACAGAGCTGAGAAAACCTGCCATCAAACAATGGATCACATTTCCATACTAAATTATATTTATCACACTAAAAAATGTTTAAACAAAATGAGGATTTCTATTGGTTATTTTATATCAAACTAACTCCCTAAAACCTTCCAAACCTGCTGAGTCCCATTGAAAACTGCTCCCACCCCACGGTGCTCTGACGGGACCCAGACAAAGGTTAAGAAGATGGGAGAGGCAGAGACAGCTACCTCCACCGGGATTTCAGAAAACAGCGACACAAAAGAGGGCAGAGCAGCCAAAACATAACCCCGCGCAGCGTACTTCTGAGGAGATCACTGCTGTGACAAATGGCCCGAAATGAACTGTGCCAGCGGTCAGGAATCCCCAGGAAGGCTCCGCACCTATCTACGGCTCAATTGTACAATTCATGGCTTTGAAAACCTAACACCCTCTTGGAGCCGGGCAGGATGAAAGAGCTTTTCTTCAGGACTCCGCAACGCCTATTAATTTTTGCTACAAGTCTCGCAGCTGACCCAGCAAGCACAGGGCTGGCAGGCTTCCCGCGCTCCCGCGGCTTCCAGAAAACGCTCAGAACCAGCGGACCTACTTTTAAACCACAATGTATTGATATTCATTTCTGTACAAACTATATACTATTTCTCCTCTAAGCTTCAGCAACTGTTCATTCAGATCAGAAGCTACTCTGCCCCTTGAAACAGCAGCAATGTTAATTGATTCCTACACAATTACAGAATTATTTTTCAAAAATATTAGAACCCATTCAGTTATCTGACTCACAGGCTGAGAAGCCAATGATTGAAAGAGCAGCCCTTACACTGTTCCAAGATGTGTTCACACGTATCCCACATGGTCAAGCAACACGAGAGCAGAGAAAGAGCACAAATTGCGGTGAGAAAAACCCCTCAAATCTCCATATTACCACGTATTTCCAAGGAAATTTTGTAATTAGACTGTCTAACTCATCCATAAATATCTTCTGCAAGTTCATTATGCTGTTTAACCTACGAAAGAATTTATAGCAAATGACACAGTCAGGAAAAACAAAAGAAATAGCCTTGTAGTTTTGCCGGAATAATCCTACTGCAGAAAGCGCAGACCCGAACGCAATGATCTCATGAAGCCTCACAAACGACTCCCGCACGGACTCAACACTGCAGGGAAGACAGGCGAAGAAATTTTCTAGTAAATGCAGAAGAAGGAAAGAGACTAGAAATTCTTACTCTGTATTTTGAATGTATTTTCAACTAATATCTAAAATATTATTTTAAAATGTAATCAATTCCTAATACATTGTCCATGAGATACTGTTACGTATTATTTCCCAATAGGTTCACATTTTAAGAAATGTGGGTTAACTGATTCCATCACAAACTAAGACAGCAGCGCTGTCAGTAGGGGATATGCTCTTCTGGGACCACTACGTACCTGGTCCACTACTCTGACTTCTATGCCATAAATTAGATTTACCTATTCTTCAGTTTCACAAAAATAAGGAGACACAGCACAGACATTATCTTTGATGCCTGATTCTCACTGAGCATGTTTTCAAGAGTACATTAACCTTGGTGTAACGAGCAGTGATCTGTTTCACTCTCTTACAGAATACAGTTCTATGGCACAAACATGTAATTTGTTTATTCATTGACCAGCTGACAATAGTTGCGTTATTTTCAAATACGCTATTGTTGACAAAGCTAAAAATGAACATTCTTAACTCTTTTGGTTTTGGGGGACATACTTGCATTTACTTGGGTAAATAGAATGGAATTGCTAGATCATAAGATAGATTTTTTTTTGAGACAGGATCTCACCTTATGGTTCAGGCTGGCCCTGAGCTCACTGTGTAGCCCAGGCAAGCCTCGAACTCAGCAATCCTCCCGTCTCTGCCTCCCGAGTGCTGGGATGACAGGCGTGAGCCACCACACCTGGCCATAAGATAAATTTTTAAGTTCACCTTTCCATAAGAAATTGTTAAATACTCCTCTACAGTAATTGTGCATTTTGCACTCCTGTGAATAATACAAGACATCCAATTAGTTCTCATCCTTTTTAATATGTGGTATTGTCACTTTTTAATCATTTTTAGTGACTCCAGTGTTATACATCTTTCTCAATGATCCACATGCAAAGATTCTTTTTTATGTTTACTGACTAATCATGGAGCATCTTTTTTAAAAGCATTTCAAAAGAAGCTGAGGAAGAGGTTTTACAAAAACTAAGATCATAAATCAAAGTATTTGTAATGCTGAATAAGGGACTCTAATCATGTCAGTAAATGATGTATATCAAGTCAAAGGAACTGCAGTAAATTAGAAGTACATACGTATATAAAGGAAGCCGCAAATAAGAATCAAGATATATTCTGTAGAGGAAAAACTGCTGGTAAGGAATGCGATCTAAATGTATTCCTAAAAAGCACCAATAAACTCAATTTATTAAAAGTAAATAAATATAGGAAAGAAAAGAAACGGCTACAAGATTCTTAGTACCAAGTAGCCAAGCGAAGAGCAGGCTGGGTATTACCTGACCTGTCCATCTTCTTCTTAAGAATGTGGACAGACCAGAACAGCCAAGTGGTCAGGGCGCTGGACTTAAGAATGGACATCTGATTTCTCATTAATATTGACTTAACTTTCTAAATTTTGATTCTATAATCAGAAAGGTGGTGAGTTTTCAAACTTTGATTTCTATAAATGGTGGCAGTTTTCATACAAGGACAAACATATTATTACGATAAACACTAAACCTTTGATGATAACTAACAATTCCTGGTCGGAGACACCATACTCATTATGGCAAGAGTTAGCTTACTAGGCAACCACGTCATTTTGAGGGCAACAGAAGGGTCCCCCCAAGAAAGGACGGCAAACACAACTGGCCAAGGAAGCTCCTCTTTCTTGGCCAACTTTCTGGTGTGCCAGATCGCCTGCTCTTACATGTCTACTCACATCACCTGTATTACAGTTTTGTGTAAGAATAAAGCTAACTGGGCCGGAGGGCTAGCTCAGCGGTTCCGGAGCCTGCCTCACAAGCACAAGGTCCTGAGTTCGATCCCCGGTAACCACATACAATGGTGGAGACTCACGCCCACCAGCCATCAGTACCACATACCACAGTGCCGGGCGTGGTGGCTCACGCCTGTCATCCCAGCACTCGGGAGGCAGAGGCAGGAGGATTGCTGAGTTTGAGGCTTGCCTGGGCTGCATAGTGAGCTCAGGGCCAGCCTGAACTACAAAGTGAGACCCTGTCCAAAAAAAAAAAAAAAAAAAAATCAACACATCTTTAAAAATATAAAATATATGATCAGTGAAAATACTAAAAAACTAAAGCTTTAGCTCAAAACATCTTTCATTAGACTCTTATGCAGGGCCTCAATAGTGTGAAATCTTACGAATTAATCCAAAAAATTGAGAAGGGACAGGAAGACTCCAAAGATACAGTCATAAAATAACTCATCAATAATACTTCATGTAAGATCAACTAACTACAAACATGATCAACAAAAGTACATGATATGTAAATTATGCCTCAATAAAATATTTTTTAAAAGAAAATAGTGATTGGAAATCAACTGACAACAAATGCTGGCGGGGCTGTGAGGAGAAAGGATCCCTTCTCCACTGATGGGAGTGTAGCCTGGGGTGTCCACTGCAGATACTCCTTAAAAAACTAGGATTCGAGGTCCCATCTGACCCTGCTATTCTGCTAGGTATATACACGAAAGAATTAAAAGAAGTGTATCACAGCGACATATATGCACTCATGCTTTTTTTTTTTCTTTTTTTTTTCAGACAGGGTCTCACTTTGTAGTTTGGGCTGGCCCGGAGCTCACTATGTAGCCCAGGCAAGCCTGGAACTCAGCAATCCTCCTGCCTCTCCCTCCCGAGTGCTGGGATGACAGGCGTGAGCCACCATGCCCGGCACTGTGGTATGTGGTATTGATGGCTGGTGGGTGTGAGTCTCCATGCCCAGCATTGTATGTGGTTACCGGGGATCGAACTCAGGACCTTGCGCTTGCGAGGTAGGCACCAGAACCACTGGGCTAACCCTCCCGCCCAATGCACTCATTTTTATAGCAGCTCAATTTGTGATAGCTAAATCTTAGAAACAGCCCAAATCCTCATCAATAGGAAAGCTGGATAAAGATTTTTTTTTAAATAAAATGAAGTATTGCTCAGCCATAAAGAGTGATAAATGTGATTCATTTGTACTCGAATGCATGTTTCTTGAGGACACATTCATAAGTGAAAAATAGGCCACAGATATGTAAATACCATATCTTTTCTGTGGTATGAGAAACTGAAGGTGTAAATGAGCTCTAAAATGTATGATAGGTATTGTGAAATAAAAAGAAAATGTTCAAAAGGAAAACATGGGAAGTAGGGATAAGTAAAGCAGAGAAAGAAAAAATGTGATGGTAAAAAAAGGAAACAAAGCTTATGTGTATAGGGATGGGGCAGAAGAATGGGAAAAAATGAGAATCAAGATGTTATCATGTACAGGTACAAATGCTCAATGGGATCATACTATAAACATAAAACATATCAATAAAATCAATTTAAAAATAGTGATTTATCAAGTGTGGTGATGAACACATGTAATGTCAGCACTCCAGAAGCCGAAGCAAGATGGATCACTACGAGTTCAAGACCACCCTGAACTATGGAGTGAGACTGTATCTCAAAACTATAACAACTGCTAACAACAACTACTAACAATAAGATACAAGCTTTGAATTTCCATATACTGAGGTTTGCATTCTGGCTCTAGTGCATGTTAGCTATATGACCTTGGGCCATAACTTTAACTTTTGTCAACCTCTCAAAAGAAAACAGACCTATCATACATGGGGGATTTGGGTCCAAATTAAAAGAGTTAACAATTACAGTGTAGAGTGTTTTCTATGTAGAAAGCACGTAGTAAATCAGTAAATGCTTATTACTGTACAATAGTTTTCCAGCTTGAAAGCATTCTGCTAATTTCATGAAAAGCAAAGAAAATGTGACATGAACAAAGTAGTTTTAGGGATAATCTACTTTAAAATATTACAGCTAATATTTTCTGGGTACTTCTAGGAAAATTTGAGTATTTTGTGATACAGGAATTGTAAGGTTTCATTGGAGAAATGGAGGCCTGGCACTTACAAAAGAACATGACACTCAGAGTTCTGAGCCTTTTATAAGCCATGTGACTAATAAAGTTATTTAAGTTTCCAGAGCCTCCCTGAAAAGTAATTTATGAAGTCCAAATCTACATGTCATGAGCATTAAGAATAAATTTCTCACCATAGTGAGCTCAGGGCCAGCCTGAACTACAAAGCGAGACCCTGTCTCCAAAAAGCAAAAAAAAAGAATAAATTTCTCTTTTCAAATTCCAAACTGATAAACTACGTGCTCACCCTTCTGATCTGCCAAGAGCCCTGGAATTCCCTTTGTATTGTGTTTAGAAAACAGAACCAAAGAAACTCATACTGGAAACGCAACCTAACAGACTTGGCGTTTAGACAGACTCCATGCTTAAGAAAAAACTCTCAATAATGGCCATGTAAATAAGTAAGCAATAAACTTGATGTAACTCTATCAAGGATAAATTTTTTATTATGACCTTGAAAACTGAAGAGTGGATTATCAAGTTTCCAGAGGAAACACACGACTTCTTACACAAAAGCAAGGTTGAGAAAGCCCTGCAAAATCCAATTTTAAATGGCTTTCTGAGGTATTTTGTCAAAGCTGAAGTTATTCAGTTTATTGATTTATCCTTATTGATTTGTTCTACTTCATTGTTTTAGGCTACACTTCTATACTCCTAGCACTATTTGATTATTAAAGATCTAACAAGCAGTGGATGAGCAAATAATTACCAACTGCTGCTGGGATTTATAACCCTGCTAAATATTTTTATTTTTGAAGCTGGTGGCTACAATCATGCTTTCGACACAGTATCAATGTGAAGACAGTGTCAATGGCCTCACAGAACATGTGCTGACTTCTGAGATTAGAACGCAATTAGCCCCCAATTAGTAGTAGGTGCAGCCCAGCAAAATCCGCTGAGCTGAGTAGACTCTGCGCCTTTAACGCACAGCACAGACCGCGCGGCAGCTTCCCGGACTCTGCAGTGACGCACCGGAAGCTGGCGAGCTGCGGCGCAGCGGAAACATGCGGTGCCGCCGCCGGGACTCGTCTCAGCCGAGCGGGTTATTTTCCCTTCCTTAGATGCACACAAAGCTACTCCTTGCCAAACATTACAAAAGAGCATTTTTATACCAAAATTAATAGTAATCAGTTTCAGTATTCACCACAACTGTGGACATTTCTAATACACATAAGGAAAATATGGAACATAGAACGTTTACCTCTAGGAAGCATCAGTAAATTAGTTTACCCTCTAGATGAGAAACACAGATGCAAAAAAAAAAAAAAAAAAGATAAGGAAATCAGTACTTTCAAAAATTAAGGTAACTGTTCATACTGCATTGTTATTTAATAGCACTCATCCTGTTAGAGAAAGAACCTGGGGGGCTAACAGCCACCACTGGGTAGCAGCATACTGAACTGTCATTTCATCTGCAGGGTGTCAGTTGAAATTTCCTAAATGAGACTTTGTATTTAAAAGCCTGCACGGGAGTTGGATTTCATAACACTATGAACACTTAACATGCTTTCAAATGCTTTAAAATGGCCTTAACCAAGCAAAGGATGGAGTACTGCGGCATAAAACGATAGCTGGGCATTGATAAAACATCTACGTATGATTTCTCAACTCCTCCAGAGCACAAAGAAATACGAGAAGCAAAGCAGGACACTTAACATGGCGCTGCAGGCGACCTCTGTGCAAAACGGTGTGGATGGGGGGGCGTCCCGCGCAGCGCTGACGGGTTCCCGCGAGGGCGCCGCGGAGGGACAGCTCTGCCAGCGAAGGGACACAATGCTAACTGGTGGAGCAAACTGACCACTGTCATTTAGTGAGTAAGGTTCATGGGAAAGACAAATTGTTCAGAATCTTCTTGATGACCCTGACTATATTCATTTAGCTGCCAACTCATCAGAAGAAAAGTCAACATGGAGAGTGTATGGCAGATGTGCTGCTACATCTTTTCTGTGTATAATTTCATTTTGCCCTCATTTGAAAAAAACAAATCCACTGTGAGATTAAATAAATTAGCCAGAGGACACACAACAAACAGTTCAACTCCTAAGAGTGTCTAAGACCAAAGATGCTTTTTTACTACATCAGGCAACAGTTTTTTAATCTCCAGTACTAACCACAGGTAATGCTGACATCTTAGAGAAATGCCATTGGACAAGTTAGGGCCAAACTCAGGGTGTTTCTCAGGGGGAATAAGCACTGACAGAGACTTCTCGGATGGCTGAAGAAAACAATGAAATTATGAAAATAATAAGATAAAATTACTATTTATTAGGGGGGAGATTTACAGAATGAAGTCAATGACTACCCCC
>PVIC010044835.1:0-14854 GCA_004025085.1 Thryonomys swinderianus
TCTTGATCAATTTAGCTCTTCTTCCGTACATCTCATACTTCTGTTGGACAGAGAAGAAATGTTTTTGTGAGCTATTTCAGTGAATATGAAGTCAGAAAAAATTGTACTCAACCTAAAGTTAAGTCAAAATATAAAATAACTAAAATGTGAATCTTTTTAGAAAGAATGAGCTCAGGTTCTATCTACTTAACAGTTCACCCCAAGCATCACTCAGGGAGCGTGTTTGTTTATGTACCGATTATCCTGAGTGTCCTTTCACCTAGTCAGTTCTTGTATTGGACACATTTGATAAAATTGTTGCTTTTATATATCCTGTTATATTATCTTATAAAAATTAATGAAAAAATATATACCTTTTGGTCATCCTGTATTTAAATAATCTCACCATTAAGTAGTTAATGACATTATTTCTCCTTAGTTATTACAGAATTTTGGCGGTATAGTAAGCTTTGATTGTCTTCCGGTCCATTTTTTTTTCCCTTTATGGATAAGACATCTTGATGCAGAGAGGTTAATTCACTTACTTAAGGCGAGTACATAATGGCTGGGAAGGAAGCAAACTAATTTCGAGAAGAATTAATCTTAATTTGTAGATTTTCACAAAGCTCCTTAAGAGATTATGTTGGGACCTTACTGTTGTTATTAATGCTATAAAGCAATCCAGGTCTTTGCAGCTGACAGTAACCTTGGGGGCCTTCAGACCCAGCCCATCCTTATGTAGATGAGAAGAGTGAGGTCCGGAACTGGTGGACACCTTTCCTGGCAGAGCCAGTTGGGAGAGGACCTGGGCCTGTATCCAGGCCTTTTCCAGTACAGTTGAACACTGTGCCAAGTATGTTCTGTGCCACAATTTAGGAGAGACTTGTTTTAAAAATCTTGTAAGTTATTTTACTTGGCTTTGAAAGCATACTGTCTTAAAGAAAAATATTTTAGGTAATGTTTAAGTTTCTGAGCTGCCCCACAAAAGCCTATAAATTACTTGGATTATAGTATTTAATGCTTTATTTTATGATACCTCCTTATTATTTACAGTACTGTGTCTTTGGGGGACTACGTGCCCAATTTTACTTAGGAAAATTGTGATTCTTTTTTAAAGTACCAATCACTGTTTATCTACACCATTGTAGAGCCCTTTTCTCTATTCTTTTCTTACATACCTCCCGAATGCCAGGAGCTTGTAAGGTGAATCAGATCACTGGGGCTTGTGACTAAGGCAGCCAGGCTGGATTCCGGGAGAGAGAATTAGTAGATGGAGACGGACTTCCGTGGATAGGGATGGAAAACGTTCTCGGACAAGTGACATTTAAGCGAAGAGCTGAAGCTCAGACAGGACCAGATAGTAGCGTGATCACTTCTTACATTCTAAATTGAGTGACCTGAGATCAGTGTCCCCTGCGGGGGGACGTGGTAGACTGCGTCCTGTGCTCTCACCAGGTGGGGCTGGCCTGCTCCTTAGGCAAGAGTGCCGGTCAATCTTGATTGCCAGTGTGATTTGATTGGGAGAGTCCGGCAGAAGTGAATGGTTCCTGCGGACCCTGTCCTTATCTGTGGGTTAATCTGCTGGTATTTATAATTGGATGTGCTTGGAGGAGGCGGGCCCGGAGGAGGAGGCGGATGCCGGGGGATGTCTCTTTGCGGGTGCATCTCTCTGTGGTACCCTGCGCCTTTGCCCTGCTGCCCGGCTGCCGTGAAGTGGGCAGCTTTGCTCCCCATGCGCTCCCTGCACAGTGCGTCTGCTTTGGAGCAGCCAGCTGTGGCTGAAATAGGCCTCTCCTCCTTGAAGGTGTGGGCGACGAGTATTTTTGTCTCAAAAGTAAAGAGTAAAAAGCTGACCAAGACAGCAGCTTAGATTGGTGTTTTACCTATTGGATTGTTTCCTGGAATGTCTAAAAGCTTTTTTAAAACACAGCAACAGTGTTTTGTACAGTGTACTGCATATAGCCTACTTACCTCCTTTCAGAAAGACTTTCTGAAGTCATCTCCGAGCCAGCAGATCGGTGTGTTACATTCTTCTGTGACGCCATTATCCAGTCCATTCCCTTCTTGAAAGCTTTTAAAATGTCTGTTTGTTAGACTGCATTTTGCTTTCAGTGTTTAGTGACAAGGTTTTGCTTTACATTCACATACAAGTGTCAGTCAAGACTGTTGTTCTCATGAGAGCGTAGAAAGCAGTTTGACTTTGTTTTTGCTGAGGAGAATACACTGTTCTCTTAGTGTACGATGTTTGGGACAAGCTTTTTTTTTTTCCTGTGTTAGGTATTGAGCCCAGGGCTGTACGAATGCGAGGCTAGTGTTCTGCCATTGAGCCACAGTCCAGTTCAAGAGACAACTTAGTAAACACTAGACTTTAACACTTGAGCCAGTCCATGTTCTTTGTTTTTGTGATGCCAGGGATCAGACTCAGGAGCTTTTGCACTTGTGAGGCAGGCACAGCACCTCTGAGCTAAAGCTCTGGTCTTCTGCACTGTTCTTGTTGGCAGAATGATGGGTCAGTTGGGAGGTGAGTGCTGTCACGGTCCCGCTCTGGGCCACACGAAAACATAATAGGAGCAGAGGCCCTGGAGGGTCAGATGTGCATCAGGCTTCTTGCAGGCTTTGGTCAGCTTTCCTAACTCCTGTTTATTTCATCTGTCACTTTGGTGAGAAGGGGAGAGTGTTCCCCACCTTGACTGCAGAGGAAACTGAAGCCCGGGGATGTCAAGGAATTTGCTGAGGCCACACGGCTAACTTGGTGGAGCTGGGATTCTGCCCTGCTCTGGCCGGCCTGGGAGACTTCCCGCTGCTCTTGCACCGGCACATGATCCCATTCACAGGGTGAAGAGAAAGGAAGACGGAGGTGCTGTCATTGTAGTTAGGTTTGCAGATTTATCTGAGAAAAAAATTCTTTCCTTTGAAAATTTTTGAGGTGACAGTATATAAATTAAATGTTCTGCAAAATGTACATTCTAAACAAACTGATTCAAGGAGATGAAAATATTTTAATTTTCAAAGTTAGGTTAGAGAAGTCAAATTATTTAATAAGACCTTGAATTAGAATGTAACTTCTGTGAAGGTAGAGACCTCTGCCTTGCTTGCTGCTTTGTCCCTAGGGTCTAGAGCATAGTTGCAGTAAGGAAGACCTTATTCTTTTGAACTTTTTTTTATTCTTTGACTACTTTTCCACCCTCTCCAAGGTTCTTTCCCATGTCTTCTTACAGTACTCTGTTTTCTTATTTTTCCTTGGTAGTATCATTTCCAAAAGATAAGCATATCCTTTTAAAAAAAATTTTGTGAAACAGTCTCACTGTGAAGTCCAATCTGGCCTACAATTCACCCTGTAGCCTCAGCTGCCCTTAAACTCCCTGGGATCTTCCCACTTCAGCCTCCAAGTGCTGGGATTATAGGTGTGTATCACCATAACAGGCATGGAATTGCTTTTTTTTTTTTTTTTGAGACAGGTCTCGCTTTGTAGTTCAGGCTGGCCCTGAGCTTACTATGTAGCACAGGCAAGCCTCAAACTCAGCAATCCTCCTGCCTCTGCCTCCCAAGTGCTGGGATTACAGGCGTGAGCCACCACGCCTGGCACTGTAGTATGTGGTATTTATTGCTGGTGGACGTGAGTCTCCACACCCAGCATTGTATGTGGTTACCGGGGTGGAACTCAGGGCCTTGCGCTTGCGAGGCTGGTGCTGGAACCACTGAGCTAAGTCTCTGGCCCTGAATTTGCATATTTTAACCTAGCCATTTAAATAAGCATGATCTAAAAAAATAGAAACTTGTTGCTCTGGGGCTCAGGAGACCAGTGTCCTTACCAGCTTTTGCTATTATTGAAGCCATGATACTGAGCAAGTGCTTTAACCTGTGGTGTTTCATTTTTCCTCTTAATTGTGGAGGGAGGTGGTCTAGGTTAGGATTATAAACTCAGATATTTATAAGGGTGAGCCAGGCAGCATGAATGAGTGAAGTGTGCCAACATCATATGATAAGGAGTTGTAGAGACTTGGATGTAGTTTATACATTAATAAAGGACTTCTAGGTAATTTTTAATGAGAATTTGGAGTTATGAATGAATATGACCAAAGACAAATACTTGTGTTATTTTAGCCTAATAATTCTTAAAGTTGGCTACACTTGACAGTTACTTGGGAAATATTTTGAAAAACACTGATGCTTACATTTGTTCCCAGAGATAGGATTTGCTTTGAAGAATACAAAGTTTCCCAGGTGCTTCTAATGAGCAGCTAGGTTTTTTTGAATGATTAATTAGACTCTTGCTCAAGATGTTTTCCACATCTGACTTTTAGAAACAAGCAAATACTTGTTTAGCAACAGGCAACACACAGTGATCAAGGATAGCCTCAGCTTCCAGACAAATAAACAAGCCTTTTCCTTTTATTACAGTGAGCTTTAATGAAAGTTATTATTGGGATTGACCACCTAAGAAAAATATTGCATTCCAAGTTACTGTAAGACAGAGCTTACATTGGGTTCCGTATACCGAGCTGTCCCTGTGTGTCATGGTACATTCGGTTTTGCCCTGGACTGTCACTTTATATCCCAGCACATCTGCATTTCTCGTGGTGGCTTCTACCATGTTCTCTGAGTTGATGGCAGCCACTGCTGCTGGGGGTGAGTTTCAGCACGTGCGTATTCAGAGTTTTCTTGTGAGCGATATTTCTTTAGATGCCCCTTCTTGGAAAGCACTTAAACTAAAATTGAGGGTTTCTTACCTCTAATGAAGACCAGGAAACAGTCTCATATGTTTTACAATGATTTTTTTTATAATGTGAATTGGAAACAAGAATTTTTTTGCCTTTGTTTGCTTAGATCGTCAAATCTGCACTTGATTACATCCTGTTACTTTTGGCAGAATTAATTTTGTTCTGTTCAGAATAAGATTCTGTCTTATCCCTTCTTTTTATGGTTTTGTCTCCCTCCTTCCTTCAGTGTTTGCTTTCACAACCAAAGTTCTGGGCCATTCAGACCTCAGCCTTGATTCTCCGAACAAAACTTGAGCGAGGAAGCACACGCCGCGTGGAGCGGGCAATGCGGCAGACACAGGTAGGAGTGAAGGTGGTTTGGTTATTCTCCAGCTGTGTACTGTGTGGACATACTACCTGTGACACGTGAAGGGATCAGGTGGGTTGTTTTGTATTCAAGCATTGCTGTTATATACAGCTTAGTTTTTGAGTGAGGCTGTTTGTCTGTAAAGCTCAATTCTCTTCCTCTGCAGTTCTGAGACCTCAGTATTAAACTTCTGTAAGCTTCATTTTTGTCATCTGTAGGAAAGGGTTATAATAGTGGTACTTACCAGTGATATGGTGAGCTTTATGAGAGGCAGTGTTGGATTTGATTAAAAAAATAAGAAGTCTTAGGGCCAGAGATTTGGCTCAGTGGTTCTGGCATCTGCCTAGCAAGCGCAAGGTCCCAAGTTCCATCCGGGTAACCACATAAAATACCATGCCCACTCACGCCCACCAGCAATCAGAACCACATACTGCAATGCCAGGGTGGTGTCTCACGCCTATAATCCCAGCACTCTGGAGGCAGAGGCAGGAGGATTGCCGTGAGTTCGAGGCTTGCCTGGGCTACATAGTGAACTCAAGGCTGGCCTAAACTACAAGGTGAGACCCTGCTCCCCCACAAATAGGTACTCTCAAAACTTCAGTTTATATCGGGCCAGAGGGTTAGCTCAGTGGTTCTGGCGCCTGCCTCCCAAGCGCAAGTTCCTGATCCCCTGTAACCACATACAATGCTGGGCGTGGAGATTCACGCCCACCAGCAATCAATACCATATACCACAATGCTGGGTGTGGTGGCTCACGCCTGTAATCCCAGCACTCGAGAGGCAGAGGCAGGAGACTGCTGAGTTCAAGGCTTGCCTGGGCTACATAGGGAGCTCAGGGCCAGCCTGATCTACAAAGCGAGACCCTGTCTCAAAAAAAAAAAAATTCAGTTTATAGAAGTAAAATTCACCTACTAGCCCCAAAACATTAATTCCTGACTGCTTATAAAATTGATCCACAGTCATTGTTCTCCATTTAATATTGTTTATTCCTGTCCAATGTGTAAGTTGCATCAAGCCTTTTTCAACTTGTCTGATAAACCACTCAAGATACAAGTTATTACCAAAATAAACAGGAAATCTTACAGTATGTTCAGGATTTCATAAAGCCAGGGTCCTAGTCCATTTGCATTTGTGATAAAATACTCCAGAGGGGATAGAAGTGTGAGGGATCAAAAGGTTTTTTTTTTTTTTTTCGAAGTACCTGGGATTGAACTTAAGCCTTTGGGCTTCCAGAGTAGGCATGGTACCACTTGAGCTAAATCCCCGGCCCTCAAGAGGTATTTCACTGTTCTGGAGCTGGGCAGTCCCAGATCGAGGCAGGCTCTCGGTTGCTGCGTGTAGGCTGTGCTGTGTAGTTGTCCACACCTGGCAGAGGGCAGCCCGTTCCCACTAGGCCTTCTGTGAAGTCCTAATTCCATGGGTGAGTGCTCCATCCTCATGACCTAACCTGTTTCTGATGTCACACTGGTCATTAACTTTCAGCATCGTAATTTTGGGGGACTCATTCAGACCATAATGGTCCCTGGAAATTATATTTTAAATGTATTTTTTGAAATATTTTGAAACCTATGTGAAAGTTGTATGAGGACATTATAAACATTCCCATATTGCCTTCACCATCAATGGCCTAATACTGTCTTTTGTGTCAAAAGGATCCAAGCACAGAAGTTAGCTGCCCTTTCATTTTCTTTCAGTTTGGAACAGTTCTGTGGTCCTTTTTGACCTTTATGGGTTTGGTGATTTTGAAGCCTACTGCTTAGTTAGTTTGTAGACTGTCCCTCGTTTTGAATTTGTCTGATGTTTCCTCGTGGATTGATGTAGATTTTACTGTTCTGACAGTAACACTACAGAAATGAATTCATGGTGACGTGCTGAATGTGCTGAGGTGGGGCCTGGTTGGAAGAAGGTCTCTGGAGGTGTGAACTAGAGGGATGCATTCTTTTTTTATTATTTTTTCATTAGTACATGTCAGCAGTAGTGATGATTCTGTTCCTCATGGGGAGTTGGTGCACGTAAGAAACGCATCTTAGTAATGCTTTTCATCCCTGTGAGGGTGTTTTCTTGTCCCTGACTCTTCCCTTCTCTTTGCTTCTTGACTGCCATGGGTTGAGCATCTTCTCCCTCGCTTTCCCTGATGTAACCCTGCTTTTGCCTTATGAGCCAAAAGAAACCTTTCCTTTAGGTTGCAGATGTTGAGTGTTTTGTCCCAGTGGTGGTAAAGTGGCCGAGGCCCCTCCCCCGGGCCTGTGCTTGGCTCCGATGCCTTCCAGGGTAGAGTCTGAGAAGGGAAGGGCTCTCAGTTGACAGTGCAGAAGACTGGTTAACACTGCTTTGAGCTAGTGGATCAAGGCTTCATAGTGCTGGGGGAAAGTCTGTTGATACCATGTAGCCTCTGGTAGGTTACAGTGAGAAGAGCATCTTGGCACCGTTCTCCCCTGAAGCCCCACATGCTGTGTGCTCATGAGAAAGCTTTAGGAGAAGACTCAGCTGAGAGAGGTCCTGCACAAGTGCTGCCTGGCACCCTTCCCAAAGGTGGAGGTCACGGAAAACAAGGACTGGGAAACTGGCACAGGTCAGAGACACTAAGCTTCGGTGACCAAATGCACTGTGGTGTCCTGGAACTGAAAACATCAGTGGGAAAACTGACGAGATCCAGATAAAAATCTGTAGTTTAATTAGTAGCCATGTGCCAATGTAAATTTCTTAGTTTTGAGAAAATTAGCATGAATGGCTGCTATGTTAACATTAGGATAAGATGAGTAAAGAGAATATAGGAATTCTTTGATATCTTTCCAAAAGTTTTACGAATCTAAAATTATTCCAAAATAAAGTTTGCTCTCCAAAAAGAGAAAAGCAAACAAAATAGGAAAGTTACTTGTGCGTGGGAGTGTGTATCCCTGCGTGCCCGGGCAGCCATGGCCCTCGTTTGCCCTCCAGTGACACGGCCACCTCACGAGCATCTAAAGGGTGACGCTAGGCTCCGGCGCATCTCTTGGGCCCGGCTGGTTTTCACTCTGAGTCTCAAGACAGTCTTTTCCCTCAGAGCCCTAGAAGGAAATTCAGTAATGATGAGCTCTAAAACAATATGGGAAAGCCTTGTAGAGGTCTTCTAAATAATCATGTTAGACGGGTGCAGGCAGCACTGTCAGGTGGTAGGAAAAAGTGCCAGTTGCCTTAAAAAGAGAATGTACAAGCCAAGCATGGCGGCCCGTGCCTGTAACTCCAGCGTTCTTGGAGGAGGCCAAGGCAGGGAACCCTAGGTTCTAGCCTGGCCTGGGCAGTTCAGCAACTTAGTAAAATCTTAGTGAAAAAAGTAGCAAAGGGGCTCAGAGTTCAACCCACAGTACCACAATAAGAAAAAGAGCACACAAGAAAAGAAGTGTGCAGGGAGTATAGAGCCCTTCAGTCTCACTCACGTCAGTCTGCTTCCTGCTGGAGAGCGCATGAGACAAGTTGGAAAGAACTCTTTTCTTTCTGGTGCCAACTTTTATATATAGGCAAAGACTTTGAGTTTTCTCTCTTCAATTAAAGAAGCTATGGTCAAGATGATAGAAGTCATAGATTGAAGATGACTCCACTCATGGAACAGAATGAGGGAGGGAATTGTTATTTCTGCCTCTAGAGCATGGAACCTCAGAAAAATCTTTTCACTTCCCCAACACTGACATTTTGAAAATTAGCCACGTCACGTGACAGAATGAATACAAAGTTGTCTAATTTTCTGTCATTGTCGAGCCACTTAGCTCATAATCTGAAATTCTGCCAGTTCCTCTGATTCAGAGTTTGATACTGCTATTTGTTGAAGTTATTACATCCCTGAAGAATAAGGAAAAGGATTTAAAATTATATGTATATAGTTTTTTTAAAAGATCTGTTTTAGTTTATGCGAAAAATGGTTCCTTCCAGACTGTGTAAAGTGATACAATAATAAACTGTTAAGACTGGAGAGTGGAGCTAGAGTGGCCCCTAGGACAAGGTTTAATCTTGTCCTGTTCTTGTTGAGGAAAGGCAGGTATGGTGAAATCAGGGGACTTGCCCCAACTTGGCTAGTTAACCACAGTCTGCACTATAACTTACAGTTCTCTATGTTAAAAACTCCTAAAGCAGGTCCTCAAATATAACAGATTCAGGGGGATTTCCAAGTGAGATGTGCTAACCTTAAAAGAAAGTATTTTATCATACCTGAGGGTAAAAAAGTGAATATTATAAAATCCACAGAGGACAGGGTATTTCAGGTTGGGGACAGTTGGTTAAAAACATTCTTAATGAAGGAGTTCTTTAGGTATCGTATGTTTAAAGCTATGACAAATGAAGAAAATAGCATGTGTGGAGACCATTATAATGACCATGAGTCAGAAACTGCGTGAATTAAGGCAAAATCATATTCTTCAGTAATCGTTTATATCTTTTTATTAGTATATAGTTTTTTCTGTTGTCATTTAGCTTGTCTTTCCTTGAAAGTCTGATCAAATCCATGTAATCAACATTTTCTTTACCATGAGATCACATCTTTTTCTTCTCTTCTTTACTGTGGTGAAAGTACTATGTGGGAAAAGCAGTATTATACATATAATCCAAATAAAAGCATATTAAATGATGCCACATAATTCAAAGAGACCATCTCATTTATGTCCACCCCCACCCCGAATGGTGTAAGTCAAATTTGTCTTCATATTATCTGATTTAATCCATAATACATAAACCTATTGAATATTCATTATTAAGGTAGTCTTGCAGGTGAACTTAGTTATCTCTTAAGCTTTTTAATTAGAGTTGTGAATGTCTACTCTGTTCAAGTTGTTTCTCTAAAAACGACTATCCAGCAGGAGTGCTTTTCCTCACCCTTGAATTTCTGCTTACTATACGTGCCTGTAGGAATATGATTTTTTTTTCTTGAGACAGGGTCTCCTCGCTTTGTAGTTCAGGCTGGCTCTGAGCTCAATATGTAGCCCAGGCTGGCCTCAAACTCACAGCAATCTTCCTGCCTCTGTCTCCCGAGTACTGGGATTACAGGTGTGAGCTACCACACCCTACACTGGGGTATGTGGTACTGATTGCTGGTGGGCGTGAGTCACCATGCCCAGCATTGTATATGGTTATTGGCGATCGAACTCAGGCCCTTGCGCTTGCTAGGCAGGTGCCAGAACCACTGAGCTAAATCTCTGGCCCAGGAACAGGACTTTTAAAAAAACCATGGTTAATTATGAAGCAAGCAAGACTCAACATGATTGTTACCAATGTAAAGGTTATTGTTTCTGTGTGGGCCATACTCATTTACTCTTCCTTAGTGGGGATTAAATTTAATTTGTAATTCTCCTGTTTCAGCCTCTCAGAGTGCTAGTATTACTATTTTCTCTTGAAATTTATAGTTGTAGCCTCATGTGGTAGTGCACACTTGTAATCCTAGCCCTCTGGAAGGCTGAGGCAAGAGATCATAAGTTCTAGCCCTTTCCAAGGAATTTAATGATTTAGCGAGACTCTGTCTCAAAAATTTAAAAAAGAGCCAGGTGTGGTAGCTCACTCCTGTAACCCCAGCACTCGGGAGACAGAGACAGGAGGATTGCTGAGTTCAAGGCTTGCCTGGGCTACACACTGAGCTCAGGGCCAGCCTGAACTACAAAGTGAGACTCGGTCTCAAACAAAACAAAACAATATGGATATAGCTCAGTAAGAATCCCTTCTTTGATCTAGTCCCTAGTACCACAACACACACACACACAGACACACACACACACACATGAATAGTTGGTAGTCCTTTTTTTGTATACAGATGGAAACAAGTAGGAATGAGCATTTGGCAAGCTTAGACATAAAACAAAATCCAGACATAATTAAAGGTGTGAACGGAGGTTGTTTACTTTTCAGTAATAATTAAGGGCATGCCACTAAAAAGCCTTTGATTGGAGGAAAGTTGTTCATAGTGATAGACTGTAAGAATTTGTATACCAGTCTCCTTGTATTTGCATACAGTAATTTGAAGAAGAGGTCCTTTATGATTTTTAAGATATTGATGGAATTACCACACTTTGCAGACATTGCATCTAAAACACCTGAATAGAAAAGGCAACTGACAGGCGGCTGCTTTCCTTCATCATCTGTCTGAGCTGCATACCCTGGGAGGCCTGCTTTATTACAAGTTCTTCCCAAGCATTAAACTCCCTACAGGAAGGGCTTTGGGGTCAGAACCTTGATGTTGTGGTTGAAAGGTGTTAGGACTTAGAGAAAGCATGAAGTTGCTGTGGGCTGATGGTTCAGGGGCCGCTGTGTAGCCAGACTGCGGGAAGAGAGGGTCAGACAGAAACTGCATCAATGTAAAGGAAGGATGACAACACCTGTACGCTATGCTAAGCTCCTAAATGTTGTTTATGATGACTTAAAATCAAAAACTGGAAGAAAAGATTTTTGAATGTTTTTACTACAAGCAGGCAATACCTGTTTGAGGGGACAAATATGCTTACTCTGACTTGAGCTCTGCAGAATACACAGTATGCATGTAATGAAACATTACATGGCATGCCTTGAATATAATATGTATATTAAAAAACTGTAATAGCCACCTTCCTATGTCATATATCTGAGTATAATTCAGGTATGGAATTACTCCATATAAATGTACATATAATAATTCTGGTATAAATGAGTAAAGCTTCACTGATAAAGAAAAAGAGCAAAATGATACCAATAGAAGACTTGGCCTAATCTGGAGGAACAGTTGACTGAACACAGGCAGAAAGAGGTGAGTGGAGGTTTTTGTGAGGAGCAGAGTTGCAGAGCTCAGCAACCTAGGCAGGACAGGAGGGAAACGGAATGCATACAGTCCCGGGACATGGTTTGCGAATGAGTCAACTTGGCCTGTGCTAAGGCCGGGGAAGGGCTACCCAGAAGGATGCTGAATCCAGGGTATGGGTTGCATGATAATAGGTTAGTAAAAAAATTGAGTGACTAGTTGATTGGTAAGTGAGATGAAAGAGTAGGACGGATGATAGATGATGACTCAGTAAATTTTATTATCAATAGCAAAAACTTCCAAGTCCTAGGAGGTTACAGAAGAGTACAGAATAGGTAATAACTAGGAACTTTTTTTTCTTTTTCTTTTTTGAGACAGGGTCTTGCTTTGTAGTTCAGGCTGGCTCTGAGCTCACTGTGTAGCCTAGGCAAGCTTCAAACTCAGCAATCCTCCTGTCTCTGCCTCCCGAGTGCTGGGATGACAGGCGTGAGCCACCACGCCCAGCACTGTGGTATGTGGTGTTGATTGCTGGTGGGTGTGAGTCTCCACTCCAGTATTGTATACGGTTACCGGGGATCAAACTCAGGACCTTGTGCTTGCAAGGCAGGCGCCGGAACCACTGAGCTAACCCTCTGGCCCAGGAACTTTTTAAGATGAAGCAAAAATACCAAAGCCTTAAAAATATTTTTAGTAGATTCCAGGGAGGGACAAACTGAAGTTCCTTGGGCAAGGTCACATTATGCTGGTTGAAATAATATGTGAGCTTTTTTTTGGAGAACCCCTGTAGACCTCCTAGCATATTTAGGCAGCTTTTCCTAAAGTTTTCTGGACATACAGTATGTACCACCTCTTGGGGTGCTTGTTAAAAGACAGCCTATTAGCCTGGCCCGTAGCACTGCTGAGCCTGTGTGGTAAATGTGGGCGTATTTCAGAAAGAATGCTTTAGGAAGAGTAGCTGTTGTTCTTCACAGCTTCTGTGTTTTTCTGTCTCCTGCCCCAGTAACACACAAAACAGGCTGAAAGGCTGTTCACCAAGCTGTGGAGGCCGATGGCAGAAGGAACTCTGGGATGTCACTGAAGGGGACTCCGGGGACTCTCTGAGGTGTAGCTCTGTGAAGAGGAGGTGCTCTGCTCTAACCTTTTCAAGACAGTGGTGTTCGATTACTGTTAGGCTAACCACTTTAACTTTCTTAGGAAGGCTAGTACTGAGAATTTAAAACGTTTGTTCACATTTTTATAATAAGTACAGTATTTGTTACTGTTTGTAGATTGGAAAGTCATTTGAATTCAGATTTCTTAAACATTTTTTAAAATTGAATTCTTTAGGGGTACATTTTATATACAGCTCACAATCACATTCAACACTGAGGAGTTTGTACCACAGTACATGACACAAGTAAATTCTCACTTTTACCCATACCCCCCCCATATACATGAGCTTTCTTTTTCTTTTCAAATCATATTTATCCTTCCCCTTATTAAAACATTTTTGACAGGATGATAAAAAAGAACTTTTCAATACATTCTTAAACACTAAGCAAGGACCTTTGTGTACCTTTCAGGAAAAAGTTGGAGATGTTTGGGACCCTAGGAAGGCAGGAAACCTGGTGCATTTACCAGTCCCAGGGTAGTACTTCTCACAGTAGAGATTTTGGACTCCTGACTCCTGCCCCAGGAACACACAGTGAGGTATGTCCCTAATCTGAGGAATATTTATTTATTTATTTAGAGACAGGGTCTCGCTTTGTAGTTCAGGCTGGCCCTGAGCTCACTATGTAGCCCAGGCAAGCCTGGAACTCAGCAATCCTCCTGCCCCTGCCTCCTGCGTGCTGAATGCTGGGATTACAGGCGTGAGCCACCACACCTGGCACTGTGGTATGTGGTACTGATTGCTGGTGGGCGTGAGTCACGACACCCAATATCATATTGTATGTGGTTACCGGCATTGAACCAAGGACCTTGCGCTTGCTAGGCAGGTGGCGGAATCACTGAGCTAAATCTCCGGCCCCTTTTTGACTTTTTGAAATGTCTGATTATGTAGTTCAGGCTGCCCTTGAATCACAAACAATTTACTTGTTGGGGATAGACCTAGGTCACTTCACCAGGCAGAACTCTTTTCCCATTTGTCATACTTGTAAAAGACCTCAGTTGGTTTGAATATTTTAGAAATTATTCTGCTCTGAAAAACCTAAAAATATACTGAAACAACAAAAAGCCTCTCATGAGATACTGATAATGATTTTGGACTTCCTAGCCTACAGGATGGGGAAATTAAATTTGTTTTTCATTAATTAAAAAAAGTACTATAACTATGTCCATGTACTTTACATAAATTATAAAATACAGCAGGATACTTTTAATTCATTGGAGGAATTAATGGTATACTAGCATTCCTTTCTTTTGTGTACTAATGTTCCTAGTTTTATGGGTAGTTAAATCTCTTTTTTTTTTTTCTTTTTGGAGGCAGGGTCTTGCTTTGTAGTTCAGGCTGGCCCTGAGCTCACCATGTAGTCCAGGCAAGCCTCGAACTCAGCAATCCTTCTGCCTCTGCCTCCCAAGTGCTGGGATTACAGGCCTGAGCCACCATGCCTGGCATTGTGATATGTGATACTGATTGCTGGTTGTGGTATTGTTGTATGTGGTTACCAGGGATTGAACCAGGGACCTTGCACTTGCTAGGCAGGCACCAGAAACACTGAGCTAAATCTCCGGCCCCTGGGTAGTTAAATCTTATTTAGGGGTTGTCATGCTTAAAGGAGGAAGAAGGACATTTGGCACAGAAGTGAGATAGGTTTGAGTTCTGTGTTTAGTCTTTATCAAACGTATGACCAACTGAGGTTCTTACACAGAGCCTTTCTCACTTATACAGCCCAGCGAGTGTTGGTCCCTCTGCCCTCTCCAGAGAGCATCTGAGAGTGTCAAAGATGCTCTGATACTCTGATATCATGCAGAGATATCTGAAACACATAAAATTATTTTTATTAATAAATCAGTGAGGGCCGGAGGGTTAGCTCAGTGGTTCCAGCGCCTGCCTTGCAAGCGCAAGGACCTGAGTTCAATCCCCGGTAACCACATATAAT
>PVIC010044836.1:0-14870 GCA_004025085.1 Thryonomys swinderianus
TGATGAGGAGAAGGAATAAATATGATACAGAAAGAAAATAAAAGAGCATGTATAAAGGGGGGAGGAGGGGGGAGTGGGTAGGGATATGGGTAAAAATGAGAATTAACTTGTGGCATATACTGGTACAAATTTCCCAATGTTATATGTGATTTTGAGATGTATATAAATTGTACCAATAAAGAATTCAATTAAAAAATAGTTGCTGAGCCTGGCATGGTGGCTCACGCCTGTAATCCCAGCACTCGGGAGGCAGAGACAGGAGGATTGCTGAGTTCGAGGCTTGCCTGGCCTACATAGTGAGCTCAGAGCCAGCCTGAACTACAAAGCGAGACCCTGTCTCAAAATAAATAAATAAATAAATAAATAAATAAATAAATAAATAAATAAATAAATAGTTGCTGAATATTGAGGATAATAAATATGTCCAAGCTCATGCAAGCTAGAGATTCTTTCAACCTAGGCAAGACCTTTCTTCTGATAATCCAAGGTTCCCTATGTGATGAAAAAAACACTAGGCCACGAAGTCCAATAGAATCGTGTTCTTCATCTATAGGAAATTTATCGCTGTGATATCATTTACATATATAGAATGAATATATCCTTTTCTCTCTTTAAGATATGTACAAGAGAACCAGAGACTTAGCTCAGTGGTTCTGGCGCCTGCCTCACAAGCGCAAAGTTCTGGGTTTGATACCCCATAACCACATACAATGCTGGGCGTGGAGACTCACGCCCACCAGCAATCAATACCATATACCACAGTGCTGGGTGTGGTGGCTCAGGCCTGTCATCCCAGCACTCGGGAGGCAGAGACAGGAGGATTGCTGAGTTCGAGGCTTGCCTGGGCTCCATAGTGAGCTGAGGGCCAGCCTGAACTACAAAGTGAGACCCTGTCTCAAAAAAACCAAACCAAACCAAAACAAAAAAACCATATGTACAAGGAAGTACTATGCGAACATTGTGATGAAACTTAACATCAACACTTTAAAAAGTATGTTTCTCAATTTTCCTAGAATCTTTTTCCTAAAGGCTTAAGATGGGCAGTTTCTTGAGTGCCTTTCTCCAAATATTATACATATATAAAATAGATGCATTCTTTTTAAAAATACATGTAGAATTCATACTACTTTCATCTTTACACCTTGCTTATTTTCATACAAGACTCTCATACATGGAGAATGACCTGGACCAACTACTGCATGAATCTGTCTCATGACCTGGAAGCTAAAGCGAGACCCACAGCTGCGTTTAGTGTGTTTTTGAAAGGGTTATTTTGAAATAAAAGCCTTACAAACCGGTGCATTTCTAGAGCCGGGAAATCCCTCGGTGTTTCTCTTATTCTCCACTAGATGGCCCCATTTGACATTTTTTTGTCTCGGGAAAGCGGCAGTTCAAACGCAGACTTTTCCTGACTCAGATGTAAACTTGATTGTCAAATAGGATTTGTTCGAAGTTCTAAAAATATAAAATAATTCATAAAATAATTAATAGAACTTGCCTACACATTTAAATAAAAAAACAAACAACAAACAAAAATAATTAAATAATAAATAATTAAAAATAAATAACCATACAAATCTCGGAAGCCAGCAGTACTCCCTTTCTGATCCTATTTCCTAGCTGGATAAATCACCACTATGGTTTATAAGTTACTAACTACTTTGAAAAAATAGTTTTACAATATATGGATACCTCCTTAAATAATGTTTCTTTTGTTCTGGTCTTGAAACTTGTAATTTAAAAATTATCCTGCCAGTGAATTAGCAGTTCATCAGACCAGGGACAATGCTTGGGGTACTGGCAGGTTTAAGGCTCTAATTCACAGAATCTGAGATGTGCAGAGCACACATTTCTGGCCAGAATGCCCTTGGACATATGTGTCCTGGAACCTGCTTGTTGTACCCACCAAAACCCAGCCTCCTGGCAGAGCGAACACAACCCAATAGCTCTATGCCATCTGCTCTGCCCTGGCTGCTTCAGCCTTACCGGCACTGGTCATGCCTGAAGGGCAGTGTATTGAAATTCCTAAACTTTCTTCGATAGTCAAAAAGTAGAGGTTACAAGAAGACCCAGGAGGCTAGTTTACTCCCTACAAAACTTAAACCCTGGATGATATCAGTAAAGGTTCACACCTCTCAGCACATGAGAGCCGAAAGGGGCAAAAGAAGACACTGTCATCGTAACCAGAGCAGGGCCCTCTGCTTCTCCTATCACGAAGACGGTGGCATCATCGGGGCCATCAGAAATATCCCCAGCATTATTCTGCTTCATGTAAGCGCACCGAGCATTTTAAAACGTTCTCCTGATGGGAGTGTGGGAAGTCTCTACACTTGTACTGAAAGGGTTTTCTGGAAACTAGCTAGATCTTGTGGCACTTGGTTAAAGACGTTTCCCTCAAGAGTCACTGTAACCTGCCCACGCACAAGGTGCCCGACCCAGACCTCAGCTCAGCAGAAGCTCGAAAAGTCCAGAGCGCCAGAGCCCTCTGGGCACCACGCAAGATGATGCATCACAGAAGCCTAAGGACAAGTCCTCTGAAAAACAGGAGAATCTAGTTGAAGCTGAACTCGTGTGCAAAGGTCATGTGCTGGAACATCATTCTTCACCAGGCCAGAAGTCACAGTCCTATGAATAAAAGCTGCAGCTGTAGTAACAGCACTAGCAGCCAACTCAGATGAAGGGTGCAGGCAGGAAGCCTATGGGCCAGAAGAAAGGAAAGAAGGCTGCGGACAGAAAGAAACAGAAGTCAGTGGGGGAAAACCTACCGCTACCAAAAAACCGTAAGGAAAAAAGCTACCACAGCAGAAATCGCTGCACAAACTGTTTGTTCCATAATGGTCACATAGGTGTGGATGACTTATTTAGAATAACATCCTGAAAAGGGAAAAAATAAACTCTTATTGTATTTGTTTTTTCTCTGTCTTATATTTCCCACTTACTATATTTCAGAGGTTCATGTGTGTTGGTGTGTGTGGCTTTACTGGGTATTAAAAAACCATTCTGTAGCATTATGTTAGGTAAATAGACTAACATTAATTTCTCCACTTTACTGATTTTGGATTAGCTTTTTCCATTCAGTATTACAATTTTTTTAAAAATTTTCATAAGTGCCTAAACTTCATTATACATCCTTCATACATAATATCAATCTTCTGGGAGTCTGATTATCTTTTCTGGTGATTTCTGTTCATTTGGACTTCATTGCTTGTGTTCCAGTAATTAAAAAAAAAAAATTATGAGTGCTTACAAATTCTCAAAAAGTATTTATTTTTGCTTCATGCTATTACATCTTCAGCCACAAGGAGGCTCCCACTTCTCTCTTCTGGAGATCATTTCTCCTCGTGCTCCCTTTCGGTAAAAGTCTCTGTATTTAGCAATGGTGAAGCAAGTACCTTTTCTTGGGTCGGGACAAATGATGCTCTATTGTCTTCTCCAGTGATAAATATATTGGAAAGCCTGGTGGCAAAGTCGTTGCTAATGATAGTTCACATGAGCCGCATCGAAAGAGTCTTGTTACCTGCTTCTGTCTCTTTATTCTTGTTGGTGATCATGGGTTAGTGCTTGTAGTCAACATTTCTGAGTTAATAGAACTTAATTAAAGTGCCTAATTAATTTGGCTACACTTCCAAACAGCCTGGAGGATGGCAATCTAAGGAAGGCCACAAAGACCTTTCTCATTTCTAAGAAGTCATACTCAGCCTCCTCAGGCAGAAGTGGATGGACAGGAAGATGGCCCTTGGCTCACACATCAGATGAAGATTCTCATTGGCTTTATCCATGGATGAAGCTGGCAGGGGGCTTACATCAGAGTCAAGTCTCCTGTTCATCTTAAGAAACATTGCATGCAAATTTCCTTATTCCTTCCAGTCAAAGCACATATGAACCTGGTCCTCAGATGAGAGGGCACAGCTTGAATGTGCCACGAATGTATGAAAGGAAAATACATCACTCGTTTGTTCTAGCATCTGACGCTTTGGAGTTGCTGTATATTTCAGGACTATAAGTCACAGATATCCTAGGTACAAAAAGAGCCGAAAGCAATGTATTGCATGACTGTGAGGGAGAATTTGATCTGCTTCCACCAGGCTTATAAGGGCATTGGCACCTGAAACCACTTTAAAGTGAAATCTTGACTTGCTGGTGGTGGGATCTGTAGGTATAGCGCAAACGATGCCACCAAACCAACACGATTGAATGCTATATTACTGGGCATCCAGGTTTGCATGCTTATGTCCATTTGCTCACAGCTGACAAAATGAAAGGATGTCATATATTTTGGTAAGAAGAAAATATAAACTTGTTTAAAGCTGTCTCAGAGGAGGAGAAGCCCATCTGTCTGTAATCACCATCTCTGGGCTCGAGTCTTTGACAGTAAGTAAGGGACAAAGGAGAGCACAGAGTGATAAGTAGATCTCTGTATTTGTTTTAGCACTTTCCACATCTTTGGCCCAGTTTGCTCTTCCCTGTATAAAAGTAACCAGGCTCCTACCCTCCTGGGGCCAGCATCTTCATATTTTTGTCACTTATTTTGGGTGGAAGAGAAGAGGGGGTGTTGGCCACGTGCTTGATAGGAGAAAGTTTGGAGAAGTTGCTTGTCTCCAAAAGAAAAAAAAAAATCAACTATTAAGTTCCATTTTGCAATGCCAAGTATACTTGTGGTTTGACATTCTCGGAGGAGATTCTTCATTGTTTCCCCTATTCAGACGAGAGCCAACCATAAACATGCAAATGGAAGTCTGATTGGTTAGTTTCTGCAGAAGCCCTTCCTAGAGCTGTGGCTTAGGCTAGACTCTTGGATTCTACTTTGAACCTTCTTTGGGTTACCTTGGGGATGGCTGATTTAGTTCAAGTTCTTATGTATGACAAGAAAGAATTGCCAAGTGTACATCTAATTGCAAGTGGCAAGAACTTACATTTCTGGAGGGTCACAGGAAGTTGCGCTCAGGGCAAGCCTATGGCAGTGAAAATGCGAACACAGATAAAAAGGTGTCCAGGGGAAAAATAAAAGTAAAAGCCTCGCACATGGTAACAGCAACAACAGCAACAATTTGGGAATTCTACAGGATATGCACTCAGCGCAGAGGCCCCCCCCCTCAGAATCTCTAGGACTCCGTGACAGACATGATTAACAGGGTGCTGGGTCATTTTAGGGGCTTGCAATATGCAGGCTTGTCCCAGAATTTGCTCTGCCCTTTGTTGCATTTATGACATGCAGGGCTTATGTATGAACTTTTAATGAGATGAGAGTAGGATGAAGCTGACTTCAGGTCAGGCTAAGAGATGCAACAAACATGCACTCATCTAGGGGCCAAGTGATCGCCTGGGTTTTTGTTATTTCACTTTCTACCTCTCCTCGGACAACATGAGAAGGAATGACAGAAGGGTAGTGTTTAAAATTAAATAGAAGGAAGCAAGTAACTTCCTGGGCTCCATTGCTTATGACTGTTCCATTATAGTCCAGATTTCCTCCTCTTATCCGGTAGATGCTATTAAATCATGAGTTGTAGACCTTCCAATTTTGAGTTGCAAAAGACTGTTGCTGCTACCCTGACAATAATAATAAACCAAATAAACTATATATGGATTGTATCGTGAAGGCTGAGAGGAGAGCAGAAGGACTTAGAGACACCTAATATAAAGTGCTCTGCCCTTACCAAGTTACGATAATGGTCTAGGGTTGTGCAGGGCAGAGCAGAAAGAGAATAGAAGTTTGTCAGAGTCACTCTGAGATTCCACTGAATGCAGAGCAGAAAAGCTCGGAGATACCTCTTTGAGATGGCCTTTACTGGAAACAAAGTAGCAGTCCTCTAGAAACTGGAAATAGTCCAGTAGAACAGAGAGATCACCTGTAAAGATAGAAGTGGATCTGAAGAGCAAAGCCAAATTCTCAGTTCCACACTGAAAGCCAGACTTGAGAAATCATTCATGGTTCAGAACGCTGCTGCCTATGCTGTAAAAGAGCAAAGAAATTTCTGATGTCTTACTGGTACTCACTTGGTACTTCTTCAGGGCTAGAAACTCTTAGCATTCAGACAGAAAAGTCTAGAATTTTCTGGGGCAAATATAATTTATTCAGATGCTACTGCTCATTCATGTATTATGTCCAATGTCCAATTAAAACTGCAAGACATATGAAAAGGCAAAACAAACAGACAAAACCAACCAACCAAACAAAAAACCAGAGCTCATGACCATGAAAGGAAAGCAGCAGACCTCAGCATCAATCAGATGTTGGAATTATGAGCCAGGGGCTTCGAAATAACCATGAACTGGGACTGTGGTGTTGGTTAAGTTCAGCCAAAGGTTCTGCATTGTTTTCTTCCCCACTTTCCCTGGACCCTCATCTTCTAAAGCACAGTTTATCTCTTCCTCTTCTTTTCCTTCTTTTTCTCTCTCCCTTTCGTCAAACTTCTGGGGCCTTACATTTTCTCCCTTTCAGCTGTTCGAAGCTCCAGTGTCCCTAATAAATGAATGCGTGCACGCGAAGGCACTGAGAGCACTGGCTCCCTCCAGCCAGACATGAGAAGAGGTGCTCAGAGGGATCCTCTATGATACACATCTTGTTGGATTTCCCTTCAGGTCAACGTATCCCTATCCTAGGTCAGACAGAAATAAAATTTGCTCACCAGGGAGACACATAAGAACAGACCCATCCAGGGTCTTCCGCAAAGTTCCTCATGCAGCCAGCATGGAAACAAACCTAGTCCTGAGGGACGGGGAAAGGACTGGTGTTTGAGGAACCACCTGAGGAAACAGACTCCTTAAGTGCTGCATATCTTTGTGTCCTAAACATGCTAAACAAAAACAGGTCCTTCACCTTGATCATTCAATTCTCTCCAAAGTCAAGGGGCATAAACTCAGTCTGCCCGATGCCATGGCTCCCATTCTTTGAGTGGTCGGGTGCATTTTGTAAACCACACTGGCTCAAGTAGCCACGGAGATGACAAACGACACCCTTGAGACCTGACAAAGTCCGTGGACTCCAATCGAGAGTGAGCCCCTGGTTTCCTTCTTTTCCTTTTCTTGCCCCCAAAGAAAGTGCCAACCCTCTTCTTGTGCTTTCTCCCTGAGGCTCTCATCTGTTAGGAAACTCAAATTCTTCAGCTTTTTCTGATATTAACGATCAGGGAGAGTCAGGGAGCTGGAGGGTGGAGGGAGGTCAGTGGGAGTGGAGACTTCAAGAACTTCCACACAGTCCCCACTGCGAAGGGAAGGACGTGGGCTCTTTTCCCGCCTACAGAAGAGATCCTCAGCCTGTTGGAAGGGCTGTATTTCAGCCCTTCTCAGCTGTTACCATGAGCGGGCTGGGTCCCGGGGCTGCCAGTCCAGGTTTGCCCATGTGTATTTTGTCCTGGAGCCTCTTAGGGTTGCCTCTGCTTATTTCTTTCTGATAGTCTCATAAAAATTTTAGCTTCAAGTTTATCCTTCTATCTAAGATGGTATATGATTTTGTAGGTGCTAACTAACACCTCTAGGCTTTAAAAACGCTGAGTTATTTATGTGTGTCACTGGTCCCTGGATATAAAGATCTTCGGCATAAATTTCTGAGTAAATTTCAGCTCTTGCGTACAAGTCCTTTCCCTCCTCTCCTGATCTGCTGATGAAGATCGGAGCAGCTATTTGCCAGGAACAAAGATACTTGCCCTGGAAAAAGCCACCGGATTTTCACACGAGGAGCCGGGATGCCTGGTGGTCACAGATGGGGAAGAGGGCAGCGCTGTGATCGTGGTGGCTCTGAAAGCCCTGGGCGGCCCTGGCTCTGGGTGTCTGCTGCCCCTGGGATTGAGAGGGCTCCAGTCTGATGTTGGCTGGTCTGCAGTCTCTACAGGGCGCCAGCCCCGGGTAAGGCCAGTGACTCACGCAGCCTGGCATCAGCGAATATAAATAGGACCCTATCTTCTCTCTCATTTTTTTCTTTTCTTTCTATCTTTCTAAAAGTACACAAGGGAGATCTTAAGTATGTAGTGCATTGTAAATTATTATGGATAACTCGTTGTCTTTCTCCGAAATATCACCTTTAAATTATATTTTATGAACCTGGGACCAATTTAAGATAGAGGTTTATTAAAAGGCTGATTTATTTTCTCCACATGTTAACTAAAGAGGAAAGAGATAAGGCCTTGGTGAAGCTTGATTTTTATAATAAGGAAGGATATATATGCTTGCGTGAGTGCATGGGTACACACACACACACACACACACACACAATGCTATACAACACACTCCAGGACATCAGGTTCAAACTGCTGAAAACCAAGACAAAGAGAAGCTCTACGATCATTATGCTCTGCACACATGAAAACAACAGTAAGACTGACTGATGACTCCTCACAGAAATGCCATCGGCTACAAAACTATAAAACAAAGATTTAAATGCTTTAGGAAAAGAGTCAACTCAGAGTAGTATATATAACAAAATGTATCTCTTAAAAGCAAAGGAAGAATAAAAGTGGTTCCAGATAGCCAAAGTGGAGGCATTCCATCCCCAGAAGAGGTTCACTACAAGAAATGCCAAAGGAATTCTTCAGGCTGAAGGAAAATGACCTCAACTATAAACTCAGAGCAGGGGAAAGGAATGAAGAACACAAAGAATATACGTGGATAGATATAAAAACCGGCTTTCACTAACTTCAAGAGACAAATACACACATTTATATAAATACTTCTTTAAAACACTACTATTTAAAGCAAAAATAGCTGGGTGTGGTGGCACGTGTCTGTATTTCCAGAGGTGAGAAGACTGAGGAAGGACAATCACAAGTTGCCCTCTGGGCAATTTAATGAGGCTCTGTCTCAAAATAAAAAAGAAAAGGCTCGGAAATATAGGCCAATGATAGTCTATCCTTGGGTTCAAATCCTAGTACAGTAATATTAATAATACCACAGTAGTTTTGGGGGTGTATAGTATACATAACAGTAAAATACACACGGGCAGGGCAGGAGATTTAGCTCTGTGGTTCCAGTGCCTGCCTAGCAAGCGGAAGGGCCTGAGTTCGACCCAGCAACCACATACAACAATACCGGGGGTGCTGACTCATACCCACCAGAATTAGTGCCACATATCACAGTGCCAGGCGTGGTGGCTCGTGCCTGTAATCCCAGCACTCAGGAGGCAGAGGCAGGAGGATTGCTGAGTTCCAGCCTGAACTACAAGGCAGGACCCTATCTCCAAAAAAAAAAAAAAACCCACAAGGGCACAAAATATGAAGAGAATAAACATAATCCTCACTGTTGTAAGATCCTTGTGATGTTCATAAACTCGCATTCTATTCCCTGATAGCCTGTGTTGACTTAAAGACGTAATCTCCACACTCTATCAATTACTCTTACAGTTAAGCTAGAAAAGGTAAAGTAAATGGTTCATTTCAAAGAAGGCAAAAAGACATGCTCTGGTGACAGGATATGACTGTGCCCAGAAACAGTAAGCAGGAGTCGAGGGAGAGAGTACAGGGCGTTGGGAGGGCTGGAAGTGCACACCCTCTCGCACAGGCCCAAGATCCTCAGCAGGCTGTTTAACTCATCATCAGATTGTGTAACAGCAGGAGGTAGGTGGCACTGGGAGTGAGTGTGCTTGCAGAAATCACATGTCTGAGAAGCGCCGAGCCACAGGGCAAGGGGGGAGGGGTTCCAGGGGTCAGGCGCAGGACTGTCCCCTGAGCTCCCCACAAGAATACCTCGTTAGTATTGCTCTGCAAGAAGGTGGTCCAGACACATCCCCGCTTTGTCAACCGGACAGGCCCTGTGTATCGATTCAGGAAGCCGAGAAAACTTTCCAGGCGTCTTCCAGCCCAGATTGCCCTTCTGCTCTGCAAAACGGCTTCTTTAGTAATGACGAGGAACGCTCCCAGGCGTAGAGGTCTCTCCACGGCAGTAATAATGAGGTGTTCCAAGAGACTGTCCCTGTCGGTCTGACCTCTGTCCAGAACGAGTTGACTCTGGAGTCCATCTAGAAGGCTGCAGGAAACATGAGACCACTAGAGGAACCTTACATTGAACAGTGTCTGCACTTCTTCTCGTTCCGAGAAAGTTCATCCGCTACCCCTTTGGGGACTGTGCCCAGGCCTGTGGGTTGAGTGCTGCCAGCTCACTCTAGAGCCAGGCGACCCTCTGCTGGCCCGAGTCCGCGGCCTCCTTGGAGAGGTGCAGTCTCTGCTTACAGAACCCCGGAAGGGCTCAGCGGTAGCCTCGACCGCTTGTGTGGAGGCGGCTCCTACTGAACAGAACAATAAAAACATCTCTGTGAAATATCTTAGCGGACATTTTACAATGCGCGGTTGGGGCTAGTTATTTCCTTATAGTTAGTAGACTATAACTTAAAATTTCATTTTTGTAGGGCTCCCATCCAAAATGTGTGATACATTAAAACTAGCAGTTTTCCACTCTCCTTCCTCAATACATTCTACAGATTTTTTTTTTTTAGCAATTTCAATGAAGTTTTAATTTATTGGTTAAGCTTTATATATTTTCAGGCCACAGTTCACTGTGACTCAGGCACAGCTTTTTTGAACAGGAAAACATTATATTTCATACCAGTCAACTACATCAAAATCCAATATTTTGTAAGATGAATAAGCATTAATAAAATATATTTTAAAATAAAAATTACAGTATAACATCTTATTTTAATTTACTACAGTTTCCTCTGGGAGATATGAGACAGAATTGTGATAAATAGATCCATTATTTCATATAACTAGGTCTTTCTTTGTGGTTTTTGGAGACCAAAGCCAGGGCCTTGAGTATACTACAGATGCTACTTCTGGGAGACTCAGTCACTGAAGTGCATTTCTAGTGCCAATGAGGCTGTTCTTTATTTCGCTCAAGTATCAGAGATTATTTGCTGTACCAGATATTATTTACTGTGCTATAATGCTAGGTGTCCTTCAGGACATAATAGTGCATAGCAAGGTAATAAGACATTACATGATAACAGACCATGTGGAACTGGGTCCATAGGTTTCATTGACTTTCCTTTTGGCAATGTATTGGTCAGCTATCCTATTGCTGGGATAAAGTACTTAATACTCTCAACTTAAGGAGGAGGGGTTCACTTTTGCTCACAGTTTCAAAGCTTTTGGGCCACAGTTGACTGGCTTCAAGCAGAAACACTGTGGCGGAAGAATGAAGAGGAATAAATCTTCTTACTTCGTGGTGGCAGGGAAACAGAGAATAGGGGAAGAGCGCCAGTGAGAGATGCAGCCTCCTAGGAGATCCTCGCGATCAGCCTTCAGCGGAACCCCTGCCAGGAGCGTGACTGGGCCAAGCCGTCGATGAGCATAGCATCCTCAGGATCCAATCTACTTTCTTGGAGGCTTATAATCCAGTGGAATTGACAGTGAAGGTTTGCCAGCACAGGCAGAAATTTCAGTGTGATAAGACCCAGCCTTGTCTAAAACAACTTTGCTTTCTCAGTGGCTCTTTGAAGATATGGCTATTAAACACCCTAACTCTGTGAACTCTAGAAACATCCAGAGTTAATTTATACGAACATCTGCAAAAAAAAGAGAATCCTTTTCAGTCAAAAAGGACATAACTCCTCATGAGAAAATCCCATGTAAATGTTCTATATCGTATGTGCATGTGAGTAGGCCAGGGTCATACTGGATAGAATGGTTGGAAGTAGAGTGCTTTGCAGAAAACCCAAGATATGTCCATTAAAGTGTTCTCAGTATCTGTGCAATGTCTACATAAGCAGATACAAAATTCCTTAAAATCTGCCAAAAGTTTATGAATCCACATTCCCTGGGAGACATATCCATTTTTCTTGCTCTGTTTATCCTTAGGCCTTTATAGTTCTTTAGCCTAAGAAATCCCTAAATATAACAAAGACAAATATCCAAGGTTGAAGGAAGACGTAAATAAATAGCAAACATTTAGGGGCACCAGTCCAGAACATACACTATTTTTAGGACATGGGTAGTAAGTAAAACCTGTGGTCAATAATTTATTGACTCCACTTCATGAAGGTGGAATAATTTGATCATCCAACATGATACTCTATTTTCTATCTGTTGGGAAGAATTTCCCTGACCGTGTCCTTCAAGTCTGCGTCTGAGATGTGTCCTCAAAAGAAGACTGTCTTCCTTCAACAATTTCCTTCTTGTGGAAGTTAGTGCATGAGTTTAGATATTGCCATAAGGATCAGGCAATCACATTTGCCTGACTTGGAGAATTTTCCTACACTACGTGTGCTCTAAATTCATTTAGTGGTGCATTGATTTTATTTGTTGGGGAAAACAGTTGCTAATAGATTATGTTCACACGTTAAGCCCTTAGACTTCTGTCCATAAGCCTGATACATGGTTAGGAATAGGTAACTGTTATGTTGCTACCATCCTCTCCAATTGCCCATGTGAGTGGACCTTATAATAAGTATTGTTATTTACCATCTGAAACATACACACATATACACAAGATAAGAAGCTGGGAAGGAGCTGTGTTCTTTCATGATGTGTAAGTGCCTTCTAACCTGCCTCCTGATTATCTCTGATCATTTTGTCTGAGGACTGGACTCAGCAAGGACTCAATCTTTATACATAATATATGGCAAAATTGCAGAATATTTCTTCAGAGACTAGCTTAAGAAAGAGAGCAACTTCTAGTTTTTTTTTCACTCACTCTATCACCCATAAAATATGTTTGCTCGGGCAAAGCAACATGAAGAAGGCCCTTAACAATTTGAATCCAGCCAATAGTTGATCTGATCTTCAAAAGACATCCTTCTGCAGTGGACCTTTGGATGAGACCATAGCTCTAGCCAATGACTTCATAGCAGCTTTGTGACAGATTCTGAAGCAGTTAATTTATTCAAACCATGCTTAAATTTCTGACAGAACTTTTGGGGGAGTGGTCCTGTAGTGGAGCCCCAAATCACTGATCAACCCCTCTCCCCAAAAGGTCCGATAGAAATTTTGAGATGGTAAATATGTGCTATGGTAAGCTTCTGACTTTGAGGGTAATTGATACACTTGATTACCCCATTCTGGTTTATAAATATCCCAAACTGTCATAACCAGTATGTTAATTTTAGGATGTGGCAATCAAGATAGTGAAATGAAGCAAGGCATTTGACTCTCCTTGGCAAAACAACTACCTGACACCTACAACCTACAAAAGGAAAAGTTTATTTGGGTTCATGCTTTAGTCATTAGTGAGCTGGCACCAAGGCAGCATGACATGATGGAAGGGCCAGGGCCAAGAAAGCTGCTCATCTCACGGTGGCCCAAAAACAGACAGAAAAAAGACAAGCCAGGGAGGGCGACAGACCCCTCTGAGTCATGCCTCTACTGATCTGACTCTTCTAAAACAGACTCTGATCTCCCCAAAACAAGTCATCTATATCACCACCGTGATTCAACCACCTTCCAATAGCCCTGACTGTGAACACATGAGATGTTTGGGGAAACGTCCTGGTTCTAAGCCACAGCATTCCACTGCTGGTCTCCAAAAGACTTGTGCACCCCTGTGTGCAAAGCATGTAGCTCATCCGTAAGAGCCAGAAGTTCAGTAGTCCTAGCACCACTACAAAGATGAATTCTATTATGGTTATGTCTAGATGTCTCCCCCACGCCTCATGCACTTATAGGTGGGACTTTTGGTGGTAACTGGATCGTGAGAACATTCTATTCAACAATAGATTAGTCCACCGATGACTTCATAGCTAAATGTGATGTTGGAAGGCGAAACCTGATTGGAGGAGGTGGCTCACAGTGGGTGTATCCTGGGATGGTGTATCTATCTCCCTCCTCCTTAATCTTTCTCTCTGCTTCCTGCTATCGTGTCATGTGTTCTTCGTCCTCTTCCGTGTCTCTCTACCACGACACCCTGCCAGCTGACTATAGACGGAAACCTCTGTGAACGAAATAAACTTTTCCTTAAGCGTTAGGTGCCAAGTAATTGTGTCCCAATAAGGAGAAAGTAACTAAGACAAAGTCAGAAGTCTCTCCTGTGACTCAAGGCCAACTGTTACCTGTAAGCCCCAGCGAAAGTAGAAATAAAAATAAAGCTAAACACTTCAGACACATAATGGTACAGGATAAGCATTTCTCATCCAAAAGGGAAGAATGGGTGGATAGAAAGGAATCCGACCAGAGGAAGGCTGAAATTCTGCAGGATAAATAAATCCTGTGGCTCCCTGATCAACACCTGGGGCGCAGATGTGTCTCCGCAGGGCTTGGCAGCCTCTACACACTGCTGGCTGCAGCCCTGGGGCCTCTGAGACTTAGTTTGCTCACTGCTTGTGGCTTTTCTTTAGCAGATGCTCCATGTCCCTGGTTTCTCCAATTTTCTGAAGTTTCCACTGCAGTTTCAGTGTCGCTTTACGCTCTAGCCCCTCCTTCCCTCCCTCCACTCGCCTTTCTCGTGGCTTTTTCCTTTAGTCTTCATGCTAATGCCGTGACGATCCACAATGACGTCACTGTGTGTCCCAGGTGGGTGAAATGTTCTGACGAACTTCCCCATGCATGGAATGTTTTTCTTTGTATTTCACCCATATCGTCGTGACTCATTATTCTTTAGAAGGTGGAGTACAAGTCTGTGACAATTATCATGGTCACGATGTTGGTCACCTACTCTTTATCTAGCTCAAAAACGTTCTCATCTTTTCAAAAGGTGACTTTTCACCCTCTAAGCAGTCCTTCTCCATTTGTCTTTTCCTACAGCCTGGCAATCACTAATCTGCTTTCTGTCACTACTCACCTATTCTGGGTACAGAAAGAGCAGGATAGTCACAGTGACCTTTAAAGAGAGCAGAGATGGGTGGCTTATGCCACAGGATATTGATTCTTATCTTATAAAACTGGATTTCCTTACAAAGCTTCAGGCATGAAGGCAATAAGGTAATGGTGCAAGAATAGCTAGAAAAAGCAACT